>KL261844.1:0-17772 GCA_000699545.1 Podiceps cristatus | reverse complement strand
CGCCTGTTACTTGGGAGAAGAGACCCCCCCCCACCCCACTACAACCTCTTCAGGTAGTTGTAGAGAGCGAGAAGGTCTCCCCTCAGCCTCCTTTTCTCTAGCCTAAACAACCCCAAGTCCCTCAGCTGCTTCTCATAAGACTTGTTCTCTAGATCCTTCACCAGCATTATTGGCCTTCTTTGGACATGCTCCAGCACCTCAATGTCTTTCTTAGAGTGAGGGGACAAAAACTGAACACAGTATTCAAGGTGTGGCCTCACCAGTGCTGAGTACAGGGCGATGATCGCTTCCTTAGTCCTGCTGGCCACACTATTGCTGATACAAGCCAGGATGCTATTGGCCTTCTTGGCCACCTGGGCACACTGCTGGCTCATGTTCAGCCATCTGTCAGCCAACACTCCCAGGTCCTTTTCTGCCTGGCAGCTTCCAGCCGCTCCTCCTCAAGCCTGTAGTGTTCCATGGGGTTGTTGCAACTGAAGTGTAGGACTCGGCAGTTAGTCTTGTTGAACTTCATACAGTTGGCCTTGGCCCATTGATCCAGCCTGTCCAGATCCCCCTGTAGCACCTTCCTACCCTCAAGCAGATCAACACTCCTGCCCAACTTAGTGTCATCTGCAAACTGACTGAGGGTGCACTTGATGCCCCCATCCAGATCATCGATAAAGATATTAAACAGAACTGGCCCCAACACTGAGCCCTGGGGAACTCCACTTGTGACCGGCCCCCAACTGGATTTGACTGTGTTCACCACAACTCTTTGGGCCGGGCCATACAGCCAGTTTTTTACCCAGCAAAGAGTACATCCATCCAAGCCATGAGCAGCCAGTTTCTCCATGAGGATGCTGTGGGAAATGGTGTAAAAGGCTTTGCTAAAGTCCAGATAAATGACATCCACAGCCTTTTCTTCATCTACATTACTGCATCCAAGTGAGTGGGTCAAGTCCAGCATGAAAGAATGGCACCAGTCCATAACTGCGACCAGCTTGACACAAATGCTGTGCCTCTAGCAAAGTGTAGTGACACATCTCCTAATACTTCCTTGGCACCACAAAAGAACAGCTGTTCCACGCTTTGGAAAAAACATGTCCTGTGGAAACTGCTGTCTGGTGTCATCTGTCTTGCAGCTTTTCTAATACCAGAAGCTGAATTTAAAAATTATTTGCTTTTAAAAGCAAAGATTGATGTAGCAGCTTAAATTTCATTTTAAATGTCTATCTTTGCTGATATGATAGCAAAGACAAGGTTAAATATTCAGCAGACAGCTGAAGTAACTAGTGCAGATTATCAGTTGGAGAGAGGCTGCAAGACATGGTTATTATCTGCTGTAAATAACAGGATTTAATGCTGAGACACTGACATCTGTTAAACATGAAATCATTCTGTCCTTGTGGGTCACATTTGTGTGAACATTACATAAATGTTTATCATCTTTTAAAACCAACACAAGTGAAGTCTTGACAAAGCTAGACTAACAAGTTCCTGTAGGTGAAACAGACCACCAAGATCTCCATTATTTTCTTTCAGTGTATGTTTGATTTTAGATAAAATACCATTTTATCAGCACATGCAAACAAGTCACATACGTGCTATTCTGAATTTTACAGCCTATTTCTAATCAGCATTCTAAGCTTTTTAAAAGACTTTAGGCTTTAAAAGAATCACTCCTTTTTAAAGTGTATTTTTAATTGTTGAATAATTTAGCTCCTAGACAAAACAATCAAACTTTGAGTCAACATTTTATGAACTCAACAGTGATAGCCTCAAAGATGGTAAACTTGATCAACTCCTCATCAGTCAATTCCCTACTACTCAAAAGTGTCAGTCATTCCAGTGACTCATTTAATATGTCTCTTCACACATTCACTGCCTGCTTTTAATGTTCACAACATCTGCTGTCAACAAAGGAAAATAAAGGGAAATGAGTTTCGATTTGCATCCTTCTCTGATAAGGTATTCCAGACACATATTGTCACTATTCCTGTAACAGATGGTATTTGGAAGTATGCCTTTATCAATAATTTCTCTTTGTTCAGTTTATTTGATTTGTTTCTGCTTTTTTATTTCTTCCTTTTTTTTTTTTTTTTTTGAACCGGTAGAGTCTTCTGTGCTTGGATGGACTTTCCATCCAAGCATGCAGAGAGAAAGCAAGCCCTATGTCAGCAGCAGCACTCATTGTACTGCATTGAAGATCACTGCAATGAGGCAGGTCCAAGGTCAAGCCAGGAAGACAAGTCAGCAGGTCAGGACTGGGGTCAGCATCGTAGAGGTGTGGGACTGAACGCAGAGATAGCTGCAGTGTGGCTGAGATGGGCACCATGGGGAGGTGGTAGGCTCTCACTGCCGCCTCATTCACAGCAGCTCTCAGCAGCAAAGGAGCTGACCCTGGACACAACCATCTTACTCCTCCAAGGGTGGACTGCATTCAGGGCCCTGACATTTAATGTTCTCAACCCATTTTCTTGACCTCAAGAATCAGGCCTCCTCCCAGCTTATGGCAATCAGCAATATAACCAAAAACCTAACAAGCGAATTCAACAAGTAAATGGAGAAAAATTAGTAAGAGAACAATACTAACTTGCAAGATAAGCACTGCTCAGAGCTCTCACAGTGTTTCTGAGCACCAAAATAAAACCACAGTGCAATATGGGGAGGTTTTCAATCAGATTTTAAAGGGAGCTTCCCTCAAGCAGTGAAGGCTCAGGAAAAGTTCAAAAGTACTCATTTGAAATTTTACTGGAGTGAAATGATTAATCCACAATACATTTTAGCTTCCTGGTGAATTTGCATAGAAGTTTGCTGAAAGTAATGGTAGTGCTGAAATCCTTCATGTGAATGCCCGTCCCCTGAATCTAAGAGTGGTTTACCCTTCCCAAAATACACAGCTCACTGCAGTATCGTGCCTTAATGTGAGTATAGTCCATGGACTAACATAATCCTGATGCTTCTGCAGTAAGGAAAAAAAAAGCTATATTTAGAACACTGAACAAATGGACATAGTGACACAGGCACATAAAACCATATAAGGTGAGCCCATTGTTTGAGAAAGGAATTAGAATAATTGGTTTCCAAGATCTTTTGGAAGTTTTATAATTGAAGTTATATGTCATTTGTCACGTAGTTTGGATTTCTCATAATGCGCACAAGGTTTTTCTATTGTCATTTGGTTATCATGATTTGTATATTCAGTTATGAAGTATTCGGTGTCATTTATGTCTTTTCAAGTTCATTCTGCATGTCTGTGCATTATAATCCTTTATTAGGGTTGGCAATGAGCTGGAATTTCACTAATGACTTCAGAAATGATACGTCTACACTTCCAACCTCTTCATATCAGTGCCAAATTTGGAAAATTAATTCTTCATCTTTACATCAGTTGTCTGTGCCAGAAGACAGTTGAACAAATGATAGTGTGGGGAGAAAAGAGAACAGAAAGTGGAGAACTGGGATTGAAATCAATTTGATTGTAAGTCTGAGAAGACAGCACTGTTATGATGCTAGACTCCTGCATGCCAAGAATCATTAAAGATAATTCCAATCAAAAGACCTTAAGCCCAGACAGAAACCAGAAGTATCCACCACTGTTTATTGCCTTAGACTAACTCTAGGAGGAAACTGAGATTTAGGACTGCATTTTCTCAAAGCATATTTTCTACTAGATTAAGATGAATGTGTAGGACGTCAACATGAAAAATTACATCTCTAATAAAAAGATGATAGGAAGATGCCTCCAAGAAGTCGGAAAGACTGGTTTAAACACTTAGTCCTAGATCTACACTGACACATTTTGTAACTGCAAGTCAGATAGCAGTCTTTATAGTGCAGCTCTCAAACAGAAGTCAAGGATCCTTCCTCCTGACAAACAATAATGTGTACCCTGTCCTATTTTTCTTTACTTTTATTTTCCATTTCACTTTGTATCTTTATATACAATAAACTGAATTCACATAACCTCTTCTATCAAGAAATGTTTTTCATTTTTCAACTTTACTGTTGAAAGCCAGAAACATAAATGATGAGATTTGCATCTTTGTAAGGACAGCACACTTTGCATGTAAACTTGTCGTTGGTCTTCAGGTAATGCACAAAACCAGTTAGATGGAGAATTTCTCATTTCATATCTGACAATATTAAATACCTACAAATTTGAAGTTATACTTTCTTTTTTCTAAAACAGTATGAAACCTTAGCTATGGCTTATAGCTATAACAATTTTTGTCTTTGACTAGCAATGGCACCTTCTATTATTCTGAGAACTTTGGATGGAGTGTTACATTTAGTTTATTAGGAATTCAGATTTACAGGCAAAGTAAAAAAAAAAAAAAATAAAAGAAAGAAAAGAAGCATGACAAATTCTAGCTTTTATGTCTACTTTTTTTTTTTTTTTTTTTTCCCTTTAACTTCTCTCTGCCCCACCTCCAACCCCAGATATGTTTAATGAACAAGTTTCTAGGGTTCAGGAATAAATTTTCTTCATTAATAGTACATGGATTTTTATACCTCCTATTCTCATCTCTTCTTTTAACTGGAAATTTTAACTATGGAAAATCTTCCAAACAAGCTATAATAATCCATGATGGCATGTTGTATATTCCCATTCTTTATTATTCTAAATCCATCACCAGTAAAGAATTTATCAGTCTAATAGAAATATTTATTGTTACTCCAGGTTATGGTAATCAGACAGTCCCAGTAGAATTAGAATTTTAGAATTCTTTATTTTAGAATTTTTAATTTTTTTTTAAATTCTTTAAAAAGAATTTTTAAAGAACACTCTAGAATTGCCTGATTCTCTCAAAGTGAAGCCTGAACAAGTGTATGATCTTTTCGGTTAATTTTACCCCAGGACAATTTGGAGAGTAAGCATAGGTGGATCATAGGGTAATCCCTGCAAATTGTCAACCTTTAGTCCTTCCTGCATTAAATTCTTTTTAAAAAGTTAAATATTGTAATATTAGTTTGTCTAAGTCATACTTTCTTCAGTATCTTTTTTTAATCAATTTTAATGAAAGGATTACAATTTTCAGGATTGAACACTCAAGGCTAGCCTGATAAATGGCACTGTAAAGTTCACTTATCAAATTCAAAACTGAAAATAGAACTAATTTGGAAGAAAATTTCAGCCAAGCATCTTACAGTGACTAAAGGTTTTTGTGGTTGGGTGGTTTTGTTGGGTGTTTTTTAAGATTTTTTAATGCACTTTTCATCTGAGAATCTTAAATAGCATTATGGATGTGCATTAAGCAAATACTTATGAGTAAGTACACATTGCTGCCTCTTGTTTCTAACAGTTACCCTACAGAATTGAAACAAAAGTTGGGACAGCAATAAGATGTTAAACCTCCTGACAAATTAAACACAGAAAAATGGGGGGAGGGGGAGTAATTGCCAAAAAAAAAAAAATCAAGACTTCATTATTTCATGAATAAGAATCCTGGAGACAGTTTATGTCAAAAACTCAATTGAGATCCTTGGGCTTTAAGATTTAGAATCATGGGTTTATAATTCTTTTATCCCACTTCAGAGGTCAAGTATTTTAAGTGCAGATAAACAACTATAGTTAGATCCAAGCATCAGAAAAAATGGTGGAATTAACGTTTAGTATTAATATATTTTATATGCATAATAGACCTTTATAGTCTGTAAAATTCATCAGCCCTGTAGACATAGATTTCACCCACTGAAGCAGAAGGAATGAGTTAACACAGGATATGACAGGATCAGTTTTTTAATATTACTTTATAATACACATACCAGCTTTTTAAAAGGTATTTAAGTGGATTTAATAACCCAAACAGCCCTGAAAATTACCAAATCTTCACAGAAAGCAGTACACATTCCAACAAAGTTAATCCTCATGACTCTGAGATTGAATGCTCCCTTCTCCTTCTCTTCAAGACATAATAGAATTTGGCAAGAAAATTTCACAGAAAAACCATACAATCAAGTTTTCTTGGGTGCTATCAGACTATTTTGTAGGTATTTTGTGGTCAGTGCTGTAACAAAAGACCATCTGACAACTTAAGTTCCCTTATAAGCTCTTTCTTGTTGTAGTTACTCTAGTCATAATGCATTACATCTTCATCTTGTAAGCATCTGAATTATAAACCACCCTAAAGAAGCCAAGTAGAGTATGATATATTATTTAGATGGATAAAAAGGATCTCTAGCCCAGAGACACTTCTCTTTGGTCTTTGCAATCCTTGGCAAAATAAAACCAGATGCTGCCACTGAGCTAACAAGATGGAAGTAACACTGTTAATGACCACAGATGAATGAATTGAGAATCAGAATGTGTTTACATTTTCTTGCAGCTGATGTATAAGTTAGGCTGTGCTGCTTTCTCTCCTTAATAGGAGGCAGAAGACTTGTGTTGTCAACAGCTGCTCTTTCACAGGGTATGCTAGAAGTTTTGTAAATAAAGTTTCCCCACATGGATTGAATACTGATGTTTCTGCCACCATTTTAGAACTTACTTCTACTCTACAGATCTACTCATCTGTACTGTCTGCCTCTTGTTATCATTTTTTTTTTTTCCTTTGACTGGAGTACTTAATTTTCTGTAGCTGCAGTGCTTGCTTTTTCTATGTCCCTTGACTATAGATTTGGCAATTTTAATAGCTCTCCATTCCTCTAGTGTTTCTACCAAGTCACATTTTCAACAGACTTCACTCTGCTCACTCTTGTGAACAGATAAAAAACAAGCCTTGACATGTGGTCATTTTTTCTGTGTTAAAGGAAGGAGTATAGGTTTTCCCATGGCTATTGTTTTCCCAAAATGTTTATAAAAACTCTTTCTAAAGGCAGATAAACCTGTACAGCTCACACTTACAATCTCATCCTTCCCTTTTGCTTATCTTTCTTTTAGATATTTCTCATAATTACAATTTAACTGTCACTAGTTGGAACCGTGATCTTATACACCTTGTATTTACTAATTCTGTCTAAATTCCAAATGGGCTTGATTATGGCACTGTGGCACAAAAATCTATTTCTTTTCACCATATACCAGCTCTTGAAATTTCTCCCATGTTCAAGCTTCAGAAAAACTGTCTCTTGACAGTTTTGGAACATATGAAATTCCTGTCTCTAAAAAGTCTGAGAAAGGAACAGGGAAACATCTTTTGTGACAGCAGTCCCCTGGGGGTAAAATAAACAACGTAACATCTTGGAAATGAGCCTTTTTCACTAACCGTGGTTTGTAGGGTCTATAAAAAATGTGTGAAATCTCATCCAATTCCTGTATTAGACACTAGTCAGTTAACTTGTTCCCATTTATATTCTAGGTTGTTTTTTCTGTCATCCGTTTCAGTGAACTCAGTGTCAGAATGTTTATCATAATCTCATTGAGGGTGAGAATAAGAAGGTCCCTAAAAAACTGGTTACTGGCAATTAGAAATCTGTGGAAGGAAAAAGAGGACTTTCAATGCGCTCTGAAGTTGTAAAGTTTTCCTTCCATATATCCCTGATAATTCTCTTTGCCCTTACTGGAAACCTAATGACTTTGCACATTCCAGAGGCTTTGATGGTCCTTTCGTCTGATCCAGTCTGCTGAGTTTCCCATCCTCAAAACTACCAAAGATTGTTCTAACAGGATATAATGTAGACATCCAAAGGCATTTTGAATAAAAATGCTTTCAGACAGTGAGTAAGTGTATTCATATAGTAAGTGGTTAGTGCTTTAGGACTGGTGTTAAATATGTGCCAAATTGACAGTAATCACCATTAAAAATTTGTTTGGTATTTTGAGGTGACTAGTAGGTGCTTGTTAGATTCATCTTATCTTCAAAGAAAAGAATGAATTTCAATTTCAAGTGAATCGTTCTGAAGTTCTTCATGTTGTCAATGAGCAAGCTGAGGTATTTGTTACTAGTCATTTAGAAAAATCATATCCACTTGCCATTATTTTTTGCTATTTATAAAGTACTCAGCTGTTGAGGTTCTTAAAGTTTAATCACCTCCATGAAGCTTTGCTATCAATTCTACAGCTCTTAAACAAGTCTGTAAATCTTAATTTCTTCTAACACAGGTTAGAATTACTGTGTTTCTGAGTTCAATCTTTCCTCTACTAAAGATTTAAGTCATTCCTGAAGTTTATCTGTGACTGCATAGAAGCCAGAAATAACTCTGGCGAAAATGGAAACCATGTAGAATATCTAGGTTTTATGCTTCAGCTACTAGTTCCTTTAACTAGTCTTCCTACTGCTACTGGTTTTGGTTTTGCTTTTTTTTTCCTTTTATTGTGTTTTGAGGATCATGAAGAAAAAAATAACATCCATAAACATTACATTTACTCCCCTTGGCTATCATATATTGTTAACACAATTAACATCTATATGAATTTCTACTATGTGTATCAGTAGAGGAAAGTGGTACATTTCTGTGTTCACCAATAAGTTAATGAGACTCATTAGTTAATTCCTTTTTGGCTTAGTTATGATGATGAATGCCAATTAAATTCTTCATGTTCAACAGCTTTATAGCATTATGTAAATACAGAATTGATGTTTCCAGAACTTGTAGATATCTTAAACATAAAAGTAAAACTTATTTCCAAAATATTGTAGAAGGCATTGACCTTTTAATATTCTCTTTTCATAAAACTAATGTATAGAAGGATTTTATGACTGGCTAACAGAATGCTTTGTGAAAGATATTAAAAGTCCAGTGACAAGCCTAACATGAACATCATAAAAGAAGGCATGTGGCAAGGGAGCGAGGAAATTGTCCCTGAAAGTGAAACTTAAACTTTCTCTGGAGAAGTATACAATTATATGACTGGTGATCTCCAAATGGCCCATTTACTTAGATTGCTTTCTGTCTTTACAGAATAGTTAATTCCTTGTCGGTGAGTAGGGCTGCTACATGCTCCCCAGCACAATTAGTATCTATATACCAGATTATTTATTTTTTTTAATCTGTTAATAGAAATGCCTCTGTGAATTGGGGTATTTTGGAGGAATGCATTCTGACTTTTTTCAGTCTATTCTTCTATTGCCTTCTTGAATACCTCCCTTTCTTAAACAGAACTGATTATGCCATGGATACATAATTAAGAATCTTCACAAAAGTTCTCTATAACAACTTCTTTATCTTCTTTATGAATATCATCTTTTCAATTTGGAAAGTTTTTAAGGAATAAAGTCTGTAAGTTTCCACACATCACATGATAATGCAATACATTCTAAATTAATTTGTTTTACTTTTAGGAACAAAGAAATCTACATAAGAGCAGTAAAGAACACACAAAATTTTGAAGATTGAAAACTTCAAGGTAAAATGTAACATGTTTTTCAATAGAGAAATAATCATTATAAGACTCTATAGGTTTTCCTCCTTTACTGAACTGTAATATGAAAATACAATTATATTTATTTGATTAAAAAAAAAAAAAAAGGCAAGACAGCATAGAAATGAACAGAGAGCTTTTGATTGTGAACATAACATGGACATAGCATGATCTAAGAGCTTTATTTGCTCTCTTTCTTCAATTTCCTTACAATAAGTAATTATCTTCTGGTCATTTCTCTCATTTGATTAATACTCTACACCTTTTATCAAAAGCTGTTTCTGACAAAAAAAAAAAAAAAAAAAAAAATAAAGCCTGGAATTCACTAACTTATTTCAGTTTTGAAACAGAAAAATCTACAACAAGTTGTTGGATTACTGTTTGAAAATTTAAGAATAGCAGAAGTTCAAAAAGGTATTCTAAAACTTAGTATTTTCATCTCTATCCTTTATCAGCAATTTTGTTTTTTCAGACTCATTTCACATCTTATCATCAACAATTACTTAACAATTTAATATATATTTCTGAGCAGCACATCACCTCTTTGTTTTATCTTGCTTCTGAAAGTAACTAAAAATTTATCTTTTATCTTTTTCTGAAGCATGAAGTTTTGACCAATTCATACAGAGATAAATTTGTTGATCTTATGTCTCATGCTGTTTAGAAAACCCTATATTATAAATACTAAACATGGTAAGATTGTCTTACAGAATGAGAAAAAGTTACTAGCATTTGCCTTCCTCTTTGTGGCAAACACAGAAAAAACAAAACAAAACAACTGATTTTGCTTTTAGCCATTTACAATAGCATAATTCAGTTAGCTTTTTGTCCAAAGCTCAAAAAAACAAAGCCATGAAGTAAAATAATTTCAGCTTAGAAGTAACAAGAGGTGTCGTGTATTTCCTCTTAGACAATAAATGCATCTGGGACCTGAGAAAGCCATTCTTCATTAGGTAATTAATTAAGATATGGAACACAACAGTAAGAATATTTATTTTAATAACCACTTACTAAACAAATGTGTTATATCAGATTGTCTTACTTGCATGTCTGAGTGGAAAAATAAAGGAATCTGCATCTCATTTTTTTGTTTCAACTACTTACCAAAGAGTACTCATTTGTTAGGATAATGCAGAGCAACAAGAGTAGCCATTTGGCCCTTATCGCAGTTATTTAATCCTTAATAAACATCCTCAGAAAAGTGATCAGGCACTTCTTTAGGGCAGACTGCTGCTATTAAAAGAAATTCCATTCTAAGTTGTTTGCTTATGTCTTTGTGCAACATGCTTTTGCTTAATTCCCTTTGGTGCTAAGAGAACATAGTGTTAATCTGCAGAATGTAAAATAGACTATTCAGAAATTCAAATACATAAAACCCAAAACATTCTGCATACAGGTTAATTTTGTTAGTATTAATATGATCGTTTACCCCTCATCATTCATCTTCTGTGCAATATTATGATAAAAGGTCAATTAAAAACTGTTTTCCTTGCAGAAGGAGGAACATGTCTGTGCTGTTAATGAACATGTTTAAGGGAAGATGGTTGATGCTATAGAAGTCCAAGTTACTTCTGTGGAGGACCAACCACTGAAGAGAAAATTTCCAGGTTTTGATTTATCACTCCACCTCCTTTCTAACTAAAAGTAATCAGATTGTTGTGAGTATTCTTGTCCTAAAACTTAATTTGTATTAAGTAGTCTGTCTTGTATGCTCAGTGTCCTCTGCAGTGACTCTTTTGACTTATGTTATCTTGCCATTAATGAAAGTCACTAATACAAACAATATGGCTCTGGAGAAATGAATAGGAAGTCTAAAAAGTATAGAATAGATTTTTCACTGAAGTTTCCAGGTACTGTGTAACATGGGAGGTGGGGAAGAAAGTGGGAACAAAGCAGATGAAAAGCTTGCTTTATTATTCCTATTTTTCCAGTTCTACTTCTTATACATGCAAGCAAAAAATTGTATACCGTTTTGGTATTTATGAATTGCTTTTGTAATTGTAGAAGAGTGGCACTCCTTATTGGGACAAATTTGATGTAGTTGAGGCTAATTAGATTAATTAGGTATTAGGGATATTTTTTTCATTAAAGTTAAGAAATGAATTGGATATAGACTTAGTTTTTGGTAGTGGTAGATTATAGTGCAGGCAGGCTAGGTTAATCCATTACCAAAAATATCTGAAACATATTACACTAGCTCGATCAAAGAAGTAAGCAAGCTTTAACCCGATGAAGCTATAATGGTAATGATATTTTCCTCAGAAATAATTTTCATCTGACAGCAAAATCCTGACTTATCATTTTCCTCTATAAAATTATTTTAGGAGGAAATAAGATAAGTAATAAGTTGAGTTTTTTTTTTTTTTTTTTTTAATATGCATTATGAAGAGCAAGTTAGGCAGTACTTAAGTCATATGCTCTGAAGTTGCCTAATGAAATTTAACCTCTAGCATTTCGAACAATCCCGGGATCATTAGCAGTTATATTTCTGAACTAAAAAATACTAGCTGAAAACTATTTCAAATGAGTGGAATGAAAGGAAATGTACCTGTCTTACAGAAGATCTGAGGAATTCCAGACTAACTGTTTTAGTTTAATTTCCCAGAAGGAAACAGAGCAAATAATCAATTTGTAAAAGCCCTCAGGAAAATAAATAATTGTATCAAATGTTTGACCAAAGTATACTGTGTCAATAGCATCTTTTACCTGACAAAGATGCAATTTCTATAGATGAGAGTAGCAATAGTATTGACCTCTGTAAGGCTTTGGATATTGCCTCACATATTGTTCTTGTGAGCACATTAAGCAGCTACGACCGAGGTAACACTAGTATGAGAGAGTTTTCCCAACAGTTGTTTTGTTATCCTTAAACAATTATCAATGAATCTCTGTCATTCTGGAAGGATGTTACCCCTTCTCCATCTGAGCCTTATGAATTATGTAGTCTCTGTTATGAGATGAGGAAAAGAGAAAAGGAAGTGAGCAGAGCCGGAGTTTGTCACTTGGGCTCTGTGTGAGGTTTGTACATGCAGGGGCTACTATCAGCCATCTCCGTTTGGCAAGGCAGGGGAACAAAATATAGCACCTCATCTGCTGAGAAGATGGAACTGTTGCTTATTTTCTAAGAGTTCACAGGAAGGCTAAGGCAGCTGGGGAGTTTGACTTCTGTGAAGGAGTGGAGCAAGTCCTCCAGAAGATACTTGGTTAGGAGGGAAGGGATGGGTTGAAATGACAAGGGCTGGAGATAACAAACGTAGGACTGAGAACATGACTAGTAGGAGTGGGAGAAGATGTATTGGCTAGAGGGTATGGGGAGTCATGTCAAAAAATGGGGTACAGTGCAATCAAATCAGAGAAGTGCAGTCTAATCTAAACAAATAGAATAAAACCCCAAGAACTTCTAGAATGAAGAATAGGAGTATTAACTTTGCAAATTACACTAAGTAGGCAAAACAGCAAACACTCAGCAGGATGGGATTAGGATAGAAAATAGTCTTGATAAACTAAGGAAAGTGTCTGAAAAAAATAAATATTAGTAAATAGTGTTGTGTGTGAATAGGAACCATGAAGGACTTAAGTACAAGCAGGCCCAGAGGAGGACCAGAAAGATTGTCAGGGGGCTGGAGCACCTCCCCTATGAGGACAAGCTGAGAGTTGCGGCTGTTTAGCCTAAAAGTGAGAAGGCTCCAGGGAGATCTTATTGCCGCCTTCCAGTACTTAAAGGGTGACTACAGGAAAGATGGAGAGGGGCTCCTTATCTGGGAGTGTAGTAATAAGTTGAGGGGTAACAGTTTTAAACTGAAATAAGGCAGATTTAGATTCAATATTAGGAAGAAATTCCTTACTGTGAGGGTGGTGAGAGGCTGGAACAAGTTGCCCAGAGAAGCTGTGGTTGCTTCATCCCTGGAAATGTTCAAGGCCAGGTTGGATGAGGCTTTGAGCCGCCTGATCTAGTGGCAGATGTCCCTGCCCATGGCAGGAGGGTTGGAAGTAGGTGATCTTTAAGGTCCCTTCCAACCCAAACCATTTGTGATTCTAATACAGAGAGTTACAGGATATGTAGCAGTTCTGTAGTTGTAATTAGATTGTTATTTATAAGTCATGTGAAGCACATGTTCTGCTTCATCAGAAGTACTGTGTCCACAGTACTTGACCACAAAATACCAGTACATTTGCAGACCCACCTCCATTTTTAACCTAATAAAAAATGAGATTTAGTGAGTTTATAAAAAGAGAAGACTGTGGTTAGACAAAACAGTCTTCAAATACATTAAATGTTGCCTTAAAAGGGAAATTAAGTTGTTCTGTGTTCACTGACAGTAGAACAGTAAAGGATGTATTTCAACTGCAGCATTTTCTGTTAAATATGAGCAAGATCTTTTTAATTATAAAAGCAGATGAGGAGTAGAGTTGACTGCTCTATGGATCAGGAATCTTCTCTTTGGAGATTTTCAGCTATAGATCAAGCTGGCATCTTCCAGAAATGCTTTTGTTATCTCTTTTAAGACTTTGCCTTGGAGGGTGACTAATGACCTCTGAAAACCCATTTCAGCTCTCCAGCCTTCGATTTCCTAATGATAAATCTAAAAGAAGCTCACAAAGAAAATCTTATAAAGAACTATTCGCTAAAAAAAATACTGGTTTTTACAGGTTTTATTAAATAACTGGCCAGGGAGCGTGTATACATTGTTTTCTGTGAATTCTGTCTATATAAGGTTCATTTTCAAAGTATTCTGTGTCACATTAACAAATTTTCCTTCACAAGCATTTTATGTTGTTTGTCCTATGGGGGCTGGAACATAAAGTTACCTTTTCCTTTTTTTTTTTTTTTTTTTTTTTTTTTTTTTTTGTCTAATTAAACTGCAATGAAATTCCCCTCACAAAACAGAGAAGTTGAAAAAACTATACATGAAAAGTTCTTTTACAGTCAAAATTAATCTAGATCATCTTATTTTCTATCATCAATACAGAATTTATTATTCACATGAGAGTTTCACTACATTAATGCTTAATTTGTTCTTTAGTCAGTATTTGGAACAGATTTTCCTTTTCCCACTGTTCTTAACCTTTAGATGATGGCAACATTAACGAAAGACAACTGAGATCAAAGAGGGACATAACACATGATCTCTCTGAATTTATGTGTCTTCAGAATTTATGTTTTTTATGTGACTCATAAAACACAGAACTTAACTTACACATGCCTACTGGAGGAATTGCTGTGATTTATTAGGCAGTCTGAAGTGTCTGATTCCATCTACCATTATTTAGTACACAAATATTTTTATAGTTCTGTTTTCACTTTCAGTTCAACTACACAGGCTCAAGTAACTACACAAACACAATTGCATATAGCCTTCACTTCCATGCCAATGTACCGAGTGCTTCAGTTCACATCTGCTGTTTTGTACCCACAGTTAGCTGCTCAGTGGTAGGGTGCCTCTTACTCCACATCTTTGTCTTGTTCTTTACATATACAGAGACAAAAGTTACATACATCATTTGGTTTAAATGCTTCCTTTTTTGTTTGCCTAGGTTTTTCTTTTCAGAAAAGAGTTAGCTATCTGCCATATTTTTGGCAACTGAAAAAAAGAATAGGATACATTTTATTCATTTATGTTGTTCAAACAAAACAACAAAAAAAACCCAGTGTTTTTTGAAATCAAGGGCTCAAAGAGTTTTAAAATTAAACACAGTTGACAGCCATCATTTTTAACAAAATAACCCTCCTTTGTATCTTTCCAGGGTGTCTAATTTGGAAAGAATTACCCATCTATTGAATCATGAGTTACAGTAGAACTGAAGTTTGCCTGTGGCACTATTTCAGTCAAAAACCTACCACAGCACTTACTGTTTAGCTTTCTGGAGATTCACAATATGATTTCTAACCTTGGTATATTTTAATTAATAAGGAATATTAAATGTCTAAAGAAAAAGAAACAACAGATTACATTAGGACCTTATTCTAGGCCCAGTTCACTTGTAAAAGACAAGCATCAACCCAGAATTACAGAATAAAGGATCGTATTTAGACATTCTTGAAGACAATAGCTCAGAATCAGAGAGGGAAAATAAAAGGTCTTCAGTTACATTGTAAAGTTGTTATGAGTTCCCAGCTGCATAATTCTAGCTTGTCAGTAAGAATATACAACTTTTAGAAAGCAAATTCAGTTTTGCAGTTAATGGTCTGAGTATCATGTATAAGATTTGATTGCAAGTAACAGAGATATAATTTAGATTAAATAGAAAGTATTCCTGTTAGCTAAAATAATTCATTTCCTCTAAATGGAGAGCAAAGATGAGCACTGTTACAGCATATTGTTAACAGTAATTCTAGGGGGGAAAAAAAAAAAAAAAAAAAAACACCACAAAACCAAAACCCCAATAAACCAAGACTTTTTCAAGAAAGAATTGTTCAAACGTGGCAGTTGTTACAGGAAAAACACAAGTGGAATCAGTAAGTGCTATGCAGAATGTGATATTAAGATATTATTGTTGAAACAAGAAGCTGATATGGCCATAGTGGTAACTGAGGTTTGTATTTCCCAAAGAATGTCCTGGGCCAGCCCATACCAGGAATGTCTCCGATAGAAACTCTTGTACTCTGTGTAAGCCTCACTGTCTGCAACTGGGAGCAGCAAATGCTGATGCTTAAATAAAGTGATCAACCTCTCTAACTTCATACCTCCATAACCAGGGAAACCTTCAGTAGCTCCCGTGTCCCCCATGAGCAATGCATTTCTGCATGCTGAGTTCCTGCTTCCAGTGACATGCAAGAGAAATGTGCACATGCCACTGTTGGATACGGGGATTTTTGATTCAAAGAATCACTGCCTCTGCTACTGCAAAGGTACTGCTTGTGAAAACTATTGCCTCTTGACATCTGCTGCTTACTTTCATATTTTGTGGGAAAACAATGATCTCACCTGCCTCTTCCTAATTTAAGATGAAGTACCAAAGAAAGAATAGTCTTTGGTACTTCTGTTGGCTTCCTCCATTTTAACAGGTGAAACTACATAAAACAAAAATACAGCTGCCACAAATGAATTAATGTGTGTCTGTACCTAAAAGCATACATATCAATATGAATAATGAGATCAGAGATTGCTGTGATAGGAGAGTTTAGAAGACAGATTGATTAAGCCAGATTTAAACATTAAACAACACCGGGCTAGATTGACATTCATTAACAACATACTTTGTGCTAATGTTTAGTTCTTACACAGTAAGACCTTAACAC
Organism: Podiceps cristatus; assembly: GCA_000699545.1. NCBI lineage: Eukaryota > Metazoa > Chordata > Aves > Podicipediformes > Podicipedidae > Podiceps > Podiceps cristatus. The sequence continues at coordinate 1,246 of KL261844.1, read as the reverse complement.
TGAATTAGTTGTGACCGTACAGTACCACAGAGATGATGCTAGATAGTGCTAGTGGCTGGCATCCCTGATGCCACACAGTCCCTGAGGTCAAGCTCACCGGTCTTCAGAGCTCTTCCAAAGGAAAGTCAGAGCTGAAGAGAATGACTTCTTTTTTTACTCATCTCTTCTTGTTCATGTTTAGTGTTTTTATGTCGCTTTCCTCCCTCCCAAAAGGAGGATCTCATGTTCCCAATGCTGTTTATCTCATTTCCAGTTTTGTCAGTTTTCTTTCTTGCATGTTCAGTGGAATGTCCTGCTCGTTCACAGTCCCTTGTGCGTATTCTTTATTCTTGATCTTGAAAACTGTGTTACTTATCGTGCTGTTTACATGTTTTGAGTCTGAGTGCAACTATACAAGTCTGTGTTTGCCTTCTTTGGAGGTCACATTGCTCACATAGTTATGTAGAATGCTTACACATAGTGCCTGGCCATGCAATCACAGTATTACCAAATAGGTTGGTTACAGTATTTTGTTATGCTTATATTTGGGTTCAAGACAATCTAATATTGATTCTACGCTGATAATGAATGAATTGAATAATAGTACAATGCAGAAATCAATACTAGAATTCCAGCCCCTAGTCCTTAATTTCACTGAGTCCATAGAATTCCAGTTCATGATGGCTGATGATCCTGAGTAAAATAATGATGCAAGTATTTGATAGTCAGAAGTAACTACAGTATTGTAGTTGCAGAAGTAACTGCAAGTATTTGATAGTTCTGCAAGTATTGATAGTCAAAAAGACTCACTGGGAAATGGTCCTCAGGAACAGGGGAACAGACCTTTAAGGAGGTGATCCGCAGAGCTCAAGAGCTCTCGATCCTTTGGTGTAAGAAATCGGGTAAAGAAGGGAACAGACAGGCGTGGCTGAGACGAGAGATGCTGGTCAAACTAAGGAGGAAGAGGGAACTGCACAGGCAGTGGAAACAGGGACAGGCATCCTGGAAAGAGTATAGGGATGCTGCCCAGTTGTGTAGGGATGGGGTCAGAAAGGCAGAAGGGTTTCTACAGGTATATCAGCCAGAAAAGGATGGTTAAAGAAAGTGTAGCCCCACTGATGAGTGAGACCGGCAAGCTGGTAACAGCAGATGAGGAGAAGGCTGAGGTACTCAACAACTTTTTTGCCTCAGTCTTCACTAGCAACCCCTCTCCTCACCCCTCCCGATTAGATGGATGCAGGAGGGGGACCGGGAGGGTAAAACCCCT
>JMFS01029099.1:0-19084 GCA_000699545.1 Podiceps cristatus | reverse complement strand
TCACACAGGCCCACCTCTCCAGCCTGTAAATCCAGCCTGAATCCCCTCCCTCGACCTGCTGGCCACTCTGCTGGGGATGCAGCCCAGATTATGGTTGGCTTTCTGGGCTGCAAGCACACATTTCCGGCTGAAGGTAAGTTTCTCATAGAATCACTACCCTCAAGTCCTTCTTCTCAGGGCTGCTTTAGAGCCATTCACCGCCCAGCCTGTACCTGTGCTTGGGATTGCCCCAACCCATGTGCAGGACCTTGCACTTGGCCTTGTTGAACTTCACACAGTTCACACAGGCCACCGCTCAAGCCCATCAAGGTGCTTCTTCAGGAGAACTGAAGGATGTTTCCTCATTATGAGGAGACAGACTCATGGGACAGAGAACAGAAGTTGCAAGAGAACAGGTCCTTTCTTTCCCTGACATATGAAAAGTATCAGAGGCAGGAATGATGACTTGTCACTGAAACCAGACTTTTCTGATTGAAAGATGCTAAGCCGTGATCATCTCAGAACAATTATTTAAACAGAAGTTGTGGCCCCCTCTTAATTAGAGCTTTTGAGGCCATGTGTTTCTTATGAGCCCTCTTCATTGCTAATATGGAGAAGAAACAATGTCTTACTTTTGTACAGCAGGCAGGCAGGTGAGGGCAGCACACTGTGCCCTGAGTTGGTGTTAGATGGTAATATAGTCTCATATCCTACAGGTAAATTCTCCATGATGCTGTGGGAATAGCTGGCAGGTCCAAGCCATAGGTAAATGTCCACCTTTGCCTGCACGGTCCAGCCCAGTGGGCGCTTGCCTGGTAACTGAAGAAAAAAATCCACACATCAGCAAACTCAAGAAATTGAGATGGCTGGGACTGACAGCTGGATGCTGAGTCCTACCAAGCCAGGGTGAAATAAAGGAGCATTCAGTGAGTTGATATACTGAAAAATAGCATTTCTCCACAGTGAATGGCCCTGAGACCCATTTAGCACAAGGAAATTCTGTGATTCTTAGGGAAGAAATGAGTAGTTTGCTTGGTCAAAAGTCTACATAAATGGTGTACTGGCTAATACGCGCAGGTCTGTGCAGACTAGCTAATAGCTGCCAGCATATCAGTGCTGGCTGGTACCTTACTTTTCCCAGACTTCCTCCCACTTTACTTTTCATACAGTTTTACTGATCTCTGGTAGTTAGTCCTGTATATTAATAAAATACTACCCTACTGGGCAGGTCAGAAAATGTATTCCATAATAAAATATTACGAGTCTTGACAAAAAATACTATTATTTCCTTTCTTTTCCCTCCCATTTCATCTAGCTCTGCTAAGCTCAGTGTTTAGTATTATCTGTTCCTAAGGTAATTCTTGATATTGAAGGTGCCGAAGAGTTAATTATGGTATTTTTTTGTTCATGCAGGCAAATAGTACTGTGCTTAACAAGTACCTATGGCAACTATTAGGAGCTTAGATATTTCTATCTGGTCTTTAGCTGTGCTCTGTGGGAGTGCTCCCAGCAGCTCCAGGTGAAAAAACACTAAAAAGTCATTATATGAAGTTACTATTGTCTCATGTGTTTTCCTGATGGCCGTAGTAACAATTACATTGCTTAATATTCCACTGCCAGGTACTACCAGTTACATTGCCTTTGTAGGAGTATATCCACTAAGACTTTCCTTCAGGATGAATAATACCCATAACAATATTTTGGACAAATATTACACAAAACTAGGCACATTTTAAATACCAAACATAAATAATTGCTGTATTACCTCTGAATACACAGGTTTCCTTGCTACCTGGGTTGCTGCGTGCTGATCTCTTACCAGTCTCTTCCTGGACTTTCACGTGCTGCATTCTGACATCTTTGCCAGCAAAGAGGCTTTACCTATTTTATCTGTTTATGTATATAGCTATAGATAAACAATGCTATATACTTGCCATAACAAGTAGTGAGAGAATTAATTACTCATACGCCAAAAGCCTAGCAATGATGCAGTGCTTAAAGAAGGACAAGCATAAATGTAAGAAACAAATATTAATTGATGGCAGATATAAACGTGTAAGCATTATTAGTACATTACAAAGACGAGCCTGTAAAATACAATCCCTGGAAGAAATTTGAATACCAAATGCTCCCCAGGCATTACCTGCCTTTGCAGAGCACCCCAGACTTACTTTCAGGAAATGAGTTTTAATCTTCCCACAGTCCTTTCCTCTCTGCTCCTTCGCTGGGGAATAGAGTATGGTTTTTGCTGAAACTCTTGCATATGCAACTCTCTTGTTGCTGCTGAGCATCCAGATGAACACATCAGGCACCGTGTTCTGTGGCTGTTAAATGACAAGGAATATTGAACTCTTTTTATTGAATATTGAATTCTTTTTATAAGGCACCACCATTATTTTTTCTTAAAATATCCTCTACCAAGAGCTGATTCCCCCACGGCTCCTGTAGAGTGGCAGATGCGCACCTGGAATAAAAGAGGCTGTCACTTCATGCTTTGCAGTCCAAACCTCCATTCCAAAGCACAGCTGAAGGTGAAGAGCTTTGTAGAGCGATTAAGGAGCACCCACTCTCTAAATCATTTCAGGAGAAACTAAAACTGAAAATCTGGATACGACTGTCTCAGGAAGTAATTTACCCACAGACTGCATAAGCTGAAAGTACCTACCATGGAAATACCATCAACTTCATCCATACCAAACCAAAAAGGACCAGGGCCAAACTCAGTACTGGCATATCATCCATTATGATGGATGACGCTCCATGGCATGGCCTTGTCCTGCCCCAATAGCATTCCCCCAGGCAAAGCCCGAGTGTGGTTCAAAGCAAAGACCAGCCCAGGGGCTGTTCCCAGGAGGCACTGTGAGCAAGGCCGCTCTGTTTTAGTGAGGAAGGGAATTTGGACGTAGGATGCAAACCATGCCAGGCTGTGCCACTTGCTCTCTGAGGCAGGGAATAGCCATGGTCTTGTTTAGCTTGCTAGCACCGACAGCTCTCAGAGAGACAGCACTTTACTGGCTGGATTTTGGCCTGACCAAATATGGCTGTTCTGCTGTTATTCTCAGGCTTAATAGTATGTCTAAGATGTGTCTGTACAGTCAAGAATAGTATAGAGACCCCTGGGCTAATACCAGTCCAAATCACTACATCCGTACAAGTGGAGACATGAATTCAGATCAGAAAGCAGCCTGTCTCCAAACCACCAGGGCACATATGGGATGACCTTGTTTAAAAAAAAAAAAAAAAAAAAAGAAGAAAAAACTCTCCATAGCACATCCTCTCCATGCCACATAGCCCAGTGTTCTTACCCCAATCTGTTAACAGCTCCATTTAATGCAAAACAGGAATGGGTCCAGATAACCAAAGGAGAAGTCTTTGAATAACCAGGCCAGAAGTTATTATTCACATGGGATTATGAAAATCAAAGTCAAGCCCTGGTTTTTAAATCTAAATTCAGAGTATTTAAGTCAGAATTTCTGTGTGGATTACCTCATCAACCAAGAATCGAAGTTTATCTATAAAGGTCTGAGTCTCACGCATCATTTCATCCAGTGACATCTTCTTTTTCTGTTGCTGAACAATTTCCTTGGCACTACTGGACATTGCTTCCTGCAGTCAAGAAAGACAGTATGCATTTTGTCTGCATTATCACGTAGTCTGAACTGGGCACAGAAGGAGGAAACTGCCTTTGATTCAAGTCAAAAAGAGAAGATGGAGACACTTGGTTCAAGGTAACAATTACCTTCTTTGTCACAACAGAAAGTGATCAACTCTTTGCAGCTGGATAACATACAATGTGAATGTCCCCCATTTTCTCTTTGTACGTATACTGCATATATGGAAGTCCCAAGAGACATGTGATTACCACCTAGAATTATCAGGCCTCAATCCTGACAAGAGTCACAACCAACTTCTGTGCTGCAGACAGTAAATAAACTAATAAACATTCAGATGACCTCCAACCAGTTTGGTTTCTTCTCAGTCATTCCCTGGAGGTGAATAGGTCCAGGAATATTAAATGCCAGACTTTACTGTTCTTGAAGTTAAGCCCCACCACAGTAATTAAATGCCTAACAAACAGCAGTGTTAATTTGGTGGTTTTCCACTGAACTCAGCATCATCCCATTTTGAGATGCATGGAAAAGAAAAACCAGCTTATTATTATAACGTTTTATTTGTATTTTAAAAAGCATGTTATGAATTATTTTGGGGTGTCTTACAGCCCTTTATTAAGCACAGTGGGGTTTCTTAAAAAAATGCTCTTGGATACTATATTCATTCTAGTCACAAAGCATGCCAGTATGGTGAAATCAAATAGAAATTAAAATGTATACAACAAGCATGTTTCCAGTTAACATTATTGCATCGATGTTTAAAGGCAAAAACAGACATACCAGCTCTTGCTTGAACAGCATGAATCTCTTTTTGTCCAAAGCAGTGTAGTTCAACCCTTTGGGCTTCTTTTCAGCAATAGTAATGAAGGCCCTAGGACACAACAATAAGAGGTTCTTTACATGTGTTATTTTTTTAATGTGAGCTGCTAAAATACATTGGAATTAAATGTTCTAAGTCTGCTGCAGTGCATGAATCAGAACACAGAGATGGAGAATTCTCTAAAATAAATATTGAGCACCTATAATATTAAAAATATAGCATCAAAAAATTCTGCACCACATTTCACAGAAGCAGAGTTAATAACTAGAAATTAGGGTTTATATCTATTTTGAGCCCAATCATGTAATCTAACACAGAGCCCACTGGGTGATTTATTCCAGCATGTGGAATCCTTTGGTTTTTATCTTAACCTTGTCCTTTTTTACATTATGTCTATCACGCACTTTATTAAATCCTACTTATCCCATATAAGTTTTATTCTTAGAGTCCAGAAAGCCAAAATAATATAATCATGATTGGCAGTAGGCTACTGAGTATTGAAAATAACAGTAAAATATTTTCTCTGTATAAATAGAAACTGCAATTTGGGAAGGCCTTTGCTTTTTAGCAGAATAAATAGAATATATATCTCAGTAAGTTTATTGTACTCCTTTTTTATTATCATCAGTTTCCTTATCTAGCCTAGAATTTGTAGCCAACATATAAAGTTGATTTTATGTATACCTCTAATAAATGTAGCTACCTGCTTTGATTGATAAAATCATTTAGGGTCGTCTTCATTTTCTCCTTAGATGCAATTTCTGAAACCTTGATCAAATCCTTTGCTTTCTCTAATGATTCTTCCTACAAAAAACACATGAAAAAGCCATTATATAAAGGACAACACTGTCATTCTGCCAGTGTAATAACACTCTTATTCACTGTATGACTAGCAAGAATAAGGGAGGCGACTTTGTAACCCAACAGAATAGGACCTTTGATATATGACTATGTTTGAAGTGTGCAGAGAGAACACTCTGGCAGCATGTTTTATTTTGACATTTCCCCAGTCTTTCCAACTACTAGTCCAAACTACTACCCCTTGGAGCAACTTTGTTTTCTCACTTCTTTGGTGAAGATCAGTCAGTGGGAAACATTCTTCACTAGGTAGGAAGAAAAACTGTAGTTCTCCTTGGTTCTGTTTCCAGCTCTGCTGCTTAAATTTAGCAAGTTGCTGGAGTTAACTTCTCAAAATTTAGTGGGTACCTGAATCCATATGCAAGGTCTCCCGCAACACCTACTATTATCATTGAGAAATGGAGTCTATCCTCACAAACTAAAATAAATGGCTGGGTTTCCAACAAGCCCTGTGATTATTCAGGCACACTGACAAACATATCTTCCCATATATATATTCAGATGCTTAATTTTCAAATTCCTGGGTTCAAAGATGTTGGCCTATATGCTACTGTATTTTTATGATACACCCTTGCATCAGCATGACTTCAGTGTTGCTGCTCATAACGTATGTAAGCATAAATGAGGGGTGAATCAGACTCTTAATCTGAGTGCCCTAAATTGAAATATTCAACATTAGAAGTCACCTAAAAAAAAAATAAAAATGATTACTTTGTTGAGACTGTTGATAGTGTCAAGTTTAAACAAGTGTAGAAAAAACATCATTATGGGAAAACACTGGTTAGGACATCACAGTGAATGTCTGTGACATGATATGCCATTTTGTCTCTATCAATGTTTTTAAGAAAACTAAACCCAAAAAATGTCCTTTAAAGAGTCTCCAGCATAAACACAGGTTAAACCATGTAAGCTGGCAATAAGATGTCAGAGGAGGAGCCATAGTAGATGGAATTATTCTATATCTCTTTTTTTTTTTTTTTTTTTTGTTCGGCTGTTCTTACAAAGAATAAAACATTTCTGAGGAAATCACCTACCAGGTGATCCACCATTTTCTCAAGAGTGTTGGAAGAGTACAGACGAAAGGTCTGGTTGCCCCAGTAGCTCTTGACACAGACACAGGGCTTCCTCTCATCATATGGCAGGTACTGGTAGTTCCTGTGAAAACAAAGTACAGACCAGATCATAAAAATGAGCGAGGAATTCAGAGGGAAGTGCAGGAAAGAAAAACTGTTTTGTGCTTTCTCTCAGCACAGAAACCAAAGACACAACAGGATGTTCACATGTGCTAACCAGTAAATACTGGGAAGAACAAACACAAGCATCACTTATGCTACCTGTGAGATCCCTGAAGAGAAAAAGTTTGAAGTCAATGGATCTAATTTCAGTGCTTTCTGGGGTGGAAGAAAGGCCAGGCAGAGAGACATGCAGAGAAGCCCTGAAATACTGTTAAATGGTGGGAAGTAACAAGGGAAAAAGGAGCAAAGATTAAAATCTGATCACCTCTTCAAGAGTAATGGCTCCACACACAGCACAGTGGGAGAGGCATGGCAGTCTCACTACCATATTACTTTCACAAGATGCTTTCTTCCAACAGCAATAGCTACTGGAGGTTGACATTCCTTGGCAGAAGCTGATCTGCAGGACTCTGCTTAGTAAAAGTGACTTGGGAAGATGAACACCATCACTCCAAACGTCCTTCCCCTTCCTTCTTCCCCGAGCTTTATATGTTGAGCATGATGTCATATGGTATGAGCACGGCTGAGCATGATGTCATATCCCTTGGGTCCTTTGGGGTCAGCTGTCCCAGCTGTGTCCCCTCCAAATTCCTTGTGCCCCCCAGCCTCCTCGCTGGTGGGGTGGGGTGAGGAGCAGAAAAGGCCTTGACTCTGTGTAAGCCCTGCTCAGCAGTGATGAAAACATCCCTGGGTTATCAGCGCTGTTTCCAGCACTAATCTAAAATACAGTCCCATACTAGCTACCATGGAAAAAATAACTCTATCCCAGTCAAAACCAGGACAACTTGCCTTGTGACTCTTCAGTATTTCTCCACAGAAACTGATTCTCTAAATAATAAAGAAAAAAACTACCTGAACCTCCTGCTTTTCACAATGTTCAACAAGTGGCAGAAAAAATGGTTGTGTTTTCCATTTCTTCTCCTCTGTGAGAGGCTGTGGTATCCAAGAAAGGAGAGAGCACTTGGTATGGAGAGAAGACTTGACTTCTTCCATTTCAAGGTCTCTCTATCTGAGCACAGCCAAATTTTTAGAAAGTCCTGATCATCTTCTGCTGAAATCCAGAGCCCCAGTAGGCTGAATTGCCTAAGCATAGGCATCCATCTCTGGGCTCAGAAGGGGCTGAGACTCTCATATTTGCTTAAGATGCCTTAGATACTCTAAGTCATTTCAGATAGAACTAGGCACATGCATTTAACCACTAAGCCAAACTCATAGAAGCCAAATTACTTGTTGCTCTTGAGCGTCCTCTTCATAATTCCTAATTTCCATACATCCCTCATAGGTTTACGTGAGAATTTTTCTACTTAAAAAGATATTCTCCACAACTTAATTTTACCGCCCTATGGGATATCAAAAGAGAAACAGAATTTCCCATTTACTTTCACCTCAATAACCTATAGCAAGGTGAGTGTTACCTATTGAATCTGGTGCATAGCAGAGCTACACAGGTCTCAGGCAGTCGTTAACTTTGGTTGTTCCATAAGAGGGAAAAACAATTCAACTATCTGTCTCCCAATGTCTATAACTATATAGCCATGAAATAACTCACATGGAAGACTGAACTTTCACGTCTATTATTCCCTCTGAGAATTCGGGGGAACCTTTTTTTCAGTGTTGACTTATCCTTGCTATACATTTTGACATAAATGTGGAAAATTCCTGGCAATTTCATGGTGTCTGCTTTAGAAATCTTATTGCTCTGCTCACTCCTTTAATTAGTTAGCAGTTTTAATCTCCAAAATGGACTCTTATTATTGGTTTTTATTGTTCATTTATGAGTCTAAAATGCAGAGTTTATCTAAACTATTGGATATCTTATTAAGTATTGATTAATACTAAAAATATCCAGTGATGAGACCAGTAAGATACCAATATGAGAAGATAGTCATAAAGTCATTACTTGGGATCAGTGGCTGCCCAAACTGTTTTAGATAGCACAGGAGGGGGAAAAAAAATGCAACATTTTACATAAATTTGAGGGAAAGGGATCCTTAATGAGAGAAAAAATTGTTAATATTGGAGTGAACCAAGAAACAAATAGAAGATTTGAAGAATGATTCATTCTTTTACAACAGTTTTTTCAATCTAAATTCTTGTTAAGCAAAAAACCAAGAATCCCACAGTCTCTCAGGAAAGATAATGAATAACCCAGCATCTACCGAAATCTTCAGTCCTGTTAATGACAAGAGGCAACTCTTTTTCTGACAAACATTGGTTTTTTCACCCTTCTCTTCATTTATTTGCTGCAGAAACAAAAATACCTACCGTGGTATTTTCATTCCTGTTTTCTTCCACTAGCTCTTATTTGATCTGACTGAGCCATTCATTGCAAGAAAGGATGGAAACACTTTTTAACTTTAGGGAGGTGCAGAAACCAAACAAATCCAGACTGATATTTCCCTCCTGGTCCTTATACCTGTAAACTGCTTGGCAGTACCTGGCCTTCTAAAGAAAGAGGTACTTGTCATTCAACAATATGGGGGATCAATTTACCTACCAAAGCAACAAAGAAAATACTTCTTTTTAACAGCATCTTCAAATTGAATTAAACCTTTACACTTCTGTTTATAAACAAGGGCATTTAGGACTACTGTCCTACATGTTTTCACCCATTGCTCCATTCTTTTTGTCAAGGACCATTTCCTCCTACTTCTGTTACTACTTGCTATTTACATTCACATCCATAATTATTAGCTCTGGAAAGTGTTCTGGGAAGCAGACTTTATCTTGACCAGATTTCAATATTTTTGATGTGTTATTCTGCTTCTGGAGCTGGTCACTGGGTGGATGTTACTTGTGATCAGAGTATGGGACCTTAAACCAGGGATAGCACTGGAGGAGTTGTACTTTCCTATAGTTTTCCAATATATAGCTGGTATAACGCAGCCCTTTTAGAAACGACAGAAGTTCAGGATCAGAAGATGAGTGTAAAATGACTCAGAGCCCATTCAATTCAGTGGAGCCTGGAAAAAGTACTGTTGTGAAAGATGTAATTGAGCATTTGAAAGCCCCAGTTCCACACAACCTGTTTAATGCTGCCAGGGTTCATTAATGAGTCCCACAGGATTATAAAATAGGAACTGGAGTCCTGCATGATAAGGTTTTGAAACACAGATCCTCACCTGTTCCCACTTGTGATCAGTGGCTTCTCAGGAGGTGTGGTGGATATCAGGGGTACTCCAAAGTCACGAGAAATGTCATCCTTCCCCTCATGCAGCAGACTTTCTTCCACTTCTCCATCATGTATCTTCTTTTTCCCTCCAGCTCCTGCTGACACCCCATCAGTAATATTTCCAAAATTACCTAGAAACACAGGGTTATAAGTGAAGAGATGACTAGCTCGGAGGTGGTAAACCTGAATAAGGTGTAAAAAACAGAGAAAGACCAGTCACACCAGTAGAAAATCTTTGTCCCTTCCTGTGCATTAGCTCTTCTGGCCATACCACGGTTTATAAAGGTCCTGACAGGATTTGTAGGTCCCAGTGACTTTTCAGACTCCAGGACAGTGCTTCCTTACATGCCCTATGGAATATATACATATATATTGTATACTAGGTAGTATACAATCCCCATCACTAAGTAATGTGATCCTCTGATTGCTGGCCCCCAGGAAATTCTACTTTTGCTAAAGAAAATCAGAAGCAAAACCAATACTGCTGTTAATATTTCTAGACCCAGGAACCCCAAAAAGTGTTTGATTTACATAGCAAATGTATGTCTTCTTTACAACATATGAATGGTCATTTCAAAATCTGATAATCTGATTTCAGAAGCACTAAAGCTCATTTTCAGACAAGCAAATTTTGCATAGTAGGGTTGCAGAGTTAGTAATAACAATGCTTTGAGGCCCCAGCTTCAAGACTAAAACCCCCCAACTCTGCTAAAGACACAGCCATCTTCTCTGATAGGATTTTGCCTTAAAGCACTGGGAAAGAGGTGCATCCACCAGACTGGTAATTACAGATTTTATTAGAGACAAGCAGAAAACATTCCCTGCAGGAGAAGCATGTGCTGAGTCACACCGTACAACATTCCAATCTGGACTTTTGGTTCAACCTTTCATGTAAATAACGGTTGTTTGCCAAATTTGGAACCAAATTTCAACTGAACAGGTAGCTGGTAGATGTTCAGGTCCAGAATTCAGAGACAGGTTTATCTTTAGTATTAATTCTAACAAGAATCAGCATAATTTCTTGCCCAACTATACAACTAAGTTTCTTGTCATTCTTCAGGAATCAAAATCATTCATTGATTCCCCCGTTTGTCACAGACATGTAGCCTGACAGCTGAGCACATTCAGGTACACAAGCACAAAGATGGAAAGTGCCAGGGTGCTACTGTGCACTTGGAATTTAAGTGGGGCTAGTACAGAGATAAGCAAACCCCTGCAAGGGAAATGAGACCAATTCAAAGATCTCTCTTAAGGGAAATTTATTCTGCTTTGAAAATATCCACTCAATGTTCATGAAAATGTCTTCATTGTTTCTGGGGACAATTCAGCTCCACCAGGAGAAGGTCCCTCACGCAATACAGTGCTGCTTTACTCAGAAAGAGGACAGGACTTACCAGGAGGATCTTAGAGGACAAGCTGGTGCATGCATTTTGGGGCTTGGCTGTACATCACCCCCATGCCACAATCACAGACCCACGTGTAGCTCAATGGAGTCGGCCAAGAGGGTCCACATGGGTCCTCCCTGCAAAGGGGCTCCCTCACAGCCAGGGACTAATTGCAACGGGCACCACAGAGTAAACTGCCCTGCCCTGAGAGAAATTATTTGAGTTGGGTCTCCCAAGAGATTAGGAGGCTAAATACTGTGTGAGTCACTGTATGTATTGGGTGAGAGGATTTGTGTTAATACAGGGCATCTAGGAGTAGAGACAGCTACGTGCCAGTATGCCCAGTTTGACTGCTACCCACAGAAATTATGGTCAGGGTTTAATTAAAATGTGTGAGCCCTGCTCTGAAGCTGACTCCTGAGCCCTGAGACACAGCTGTCAATAACACGTAGCATCCCCTTGCTCCTGAGATTCCCTCTCTGCTTTGGAGAAGAGCTTAACACACTTACCAATGGAAACCTCAAAGGTGATCGGCTTGTCCCCAATCTTCCTATCAATCATTGTGGCTTCAAAAAATGTCCCAAAGAGGAGGAATTCCTCAAATTTCTCTTCATAGATCTATTGGAGAAGAAGAAGGCAGAAAAATAACATTTATTTTATCTTCTACTCTTTTTTTACAGAACAGAGAAGTCTTCATAAGTCTGGAGCTGCAGTGTTACTGTTGTAGATCTATTGGTCTGAGGTGGTGAGTGCAGAACAATGTTTAGGAAGAAGTAATACCTCTTCTCTGAGAAACTGATATGACTGGAAAAAAAGAAATAAATCTGTGTGACTTTGGTCTTGTCAGTATTGTCCAGTTATATTATAACTGGTTCCTTAAAAGTCATTACCCCTCACCTCATACCCTGCCTCACCCACCAGTAGTCACTACTGAATGGTTTCCGTATCTTCGCCCACTCTTGGTGAAGATTCAAATTGTTCAAACTATACATCATTCAAACTATATATCCATGGTAATTTAAGGGTTCTTTTAGTGTAACAGCAACAAAATATCACTGTCCCAATAGAAGTCATTTAGCAGTCAATACAGCAGTAGTCTTTCTTTGCACTGTAATACTAAATGCTGCATCCAGGACGGCAAGTGCTTGCCCAGCCCTGCTTTCCCTGGGGATGACTTTAATCTACTACCAATGTGTTTGTACTATCAAGACTTTGACCTTGCTCAGGGACACGCAGCCACACAGCTCTCAGGGATGCCAGTAAGGCAAAGATTTCTGGTGTTCACATTTTATTAAATGGCAGCCCTGTGCAAAAGTCTATTGAAACCAAGCAGTACTTTTTTCTTTTTTCTGCTTTAAACTACAGGCCCAAAGGCTCAGTGTGGGGAGGTGCAGTCCCTCACTCTTTGCCTTCCCTGGTATCACAGCACATAAACCAGTAACCCTGCTTTCAGCTTTCCATAGAAATTGGAAGCACAGGAACCAAAGGGTCTTGGTGCAGCAGTACACCCTGAAAAGTGCAATGACCTTCTGTGGAGGTTGTTTGGCACTGTTTAAACCTATTGGAGCCCCAGGATCTGCTTGTCCTTGACACACACTCTCACTCAAGGAAGGCTAACTAACAGCTCTAGGGCTCTTGGATCATTAACAAAACAAGCTACTAGCCCCAAACCAAGACTAAGCTCAAAGATGTATTTTATGGCTTCAGTTCTTCCCAAATTGATACCCTAACTGACACAATCTGTCCAATGCAAACCCTACTCATTTCAAAGCATGGACACCAGCGTATTGAAGCCCCTTAGGCAAGATCAGTACTAGCTTCTTCTGCAACAGAGTGAGGCGATGAATGAAACATCAGCCGTATACGAATATTTGTTTCCCTGACCTTTGCAAAGCAGAAACAGCTTTTGACACAGCCCGCAACCTCTTCATTTTGAAAACCCCTTGCAATATGCAGTAAAGGGACACAGGTCTTCGGTGAAAGGATTAGCAACATCACCTATCAAAGCTAACTCTACAAACAGATTGCAGCTCCAGAGTAGCTTTAGCTTCCCTGCGCCTTGATTATTTTCGGCATGAACCCAGAGCATAAGGTGCCTAATAAAGCTGAGGCTCAGAGACTACAACCCACACATCTATCTCCCATTATAAAGAAAGCAAATTGCAAATATTTAATGTCTTCTTGCTGCTGGAATAGGTCAATAAAGTCGGGCTGTGGGGCTGGATAATTTGCCTCTTGTCTCAGAGGCTCTAAGAGACATTTTTCACCTTATTTGTAATGTCTCCAGTTCCTGCTTTTCCTTTCAGAGTGTTGTAATACAATTACTGTGTCTACTGTAGCATGAAATATTGCTGAATGTCAAAACCAAAAGGATATCAAGCATCACTGGATTATGTTGTTGCCTTTTACTCATTCTGTATTTGAAACTGAGGCACAGTAGCCTTACTACTATTAATATTTATTGATGTTACAGCAGGGTTTGTTCCTCTACTTGGAGTATGTAGCTAGCACCTAAGACCATAGTGTTTGAGCCACTCACAATAATGGCTTTCTTTCATATAAAGGAAAATCTATATGGAAATAAATTTCTTCTTATGTCACCTCTATTACGATCTTCAGAGAAAAACTATGGGGCAGAGGCAGTTTACAGCTATATGAGTATATAAAACAAGACCTGGGCACAGGTTCACACAACCGGCTTGCAATTACCCATGCCATTCCTTTGCTAACACACTCCTTGACCTGCTCCAGCTAGCAGGACTAGCTGGCACTCATGCTGGCAATGGTGTGGCACAGGCCAAGAAGCACATCCATCAAGGCTAGTCCTCAAGACCAAAGAACAGTTTCTCCTGTTCTATTTACTTGTAGAGACGGAGTCAAAAGACCAGGAATCAGATCTAATAAAGGACATGAGTTCCTCAAGGACTGAGGTGGGGCTCCTGCTACAAAAGCCAAAACTTTAATCATTGACATACTGAGGTGGGAAGAAGATTGGTTATGAAAATATTTTTTCTGCCTATTTTTTTGGGTAAAAAAAAATAGTTTGCATATGTACTAATGTGCTGTTGCTCCCAGACAGTGATGTGATGATGTGATTGTTTGATGTGATGATGTGATGTGATGTGATGTGATGTGATGTGATGTGATGTGATTGATGTAGCAGAGAATCAAAGCTCAGGTACTGGCTCAGCACTTAAGCCCACATGCTCCGCCACAACTGCGTAACTTTCTCAAAGCATCTTAGCACATGATGTAACTCAGTACAACAGGTGGAGTTAGGAAAGTAACATCAGTTAGCACCTGTTGAGACTGAGCATGTGATTTGCAGCCTCCCTCCTAAAGACAACAGCGATCTAAAACTACATTGACAATGCAGTGTTAAAGGAGGAGAGTAAAACAGGCTAGGCTGTATCTCTCTGCCCTTGCACAAATTCTACATCAGTGATTCCCTCCTGACTTCAGTTGACAACTATCGATTTTCTCAAATGAATGCAGGAAATCAGACTAGAATTACCAGCTGCCCCCATTGGTTCTCTGTTATTTAGCAGATATTACACCATCCAAGTTTCCAGTAGGAGCACAGTAGGTGCAGTTAGTGCAGAAGGGGAAACAGGACAGGAGACTGAGATTTTTTTTATGAATTACAGCTCCATTATGAATTAAATTATGAATTAAAGCTCCATTTGTGCTGCATTATTATGGGAAAGTCCCAAGACTACAGAGACTAGGAGAAGCTATAGGAAGCACATAAAAGCAGTATTACATGGCCTGAACCAAAATATACCCATTGGTGCCATCCTTGGAGGTTTAGGGACTTATGTCAATCAATCTCTTAATATCATACCAACCTCTGAAGGCACATCAAAAGGCTCGACTTCCACTTCAGTTGAGTTCATCTTATCTGAAGGAGAAACTGACTTTCGATCCTCTCCTGCTTTCTCAGTTTTGTCTTTCCCTTTGGGTGCTTTGAAGTCATTATCTTTAGATGGCAATTTGATATCCTTCATAAAACTTGAAAACTTTGACTCACGGGCTCCACCTGAAAGTATCTCCACCGCGATCTCAATGAAGAGACGTCCCCTGAAGGAGACTCCTTCTCCAAAACCTTCATTAAGCTCCTGGTGGTCATCCATGAGGCTGTGATTCCTGGGTGAGCCATAGAGATTGATCCAGGCAGGCCCAAAAGTAGGCAAAAACCCTGGAGATAAAATGCATTATATGACATTTCCATCAGGTGTTAGCACACTCTCTTCACTGTCTGCTCCAAGAAATGTTGCCTCTCGCACACCAAAAGCCAAACCTGGACCCATTTATATGCATGTGGGGACCACTTCATACAGAGCAGTGTTTTGCGGGGCAATTATTAGGCATCAAGGAGCCTCTGCCAATACGCAACCAGGACTCTGCCAATATGAAGCTCTTCCTTGAAAGGTATTTTTACCAGACACGCAGGGACATGAGGCCTATTATATCTCTTGAAAAAAAGAGCTTTCTCCCACGCAGTGAAGGCTGAGACATGGTGGAGGAGGAACAGAAGCCTTCTCACTTGTCCGAACTGTTCTCAAGCCCATGCCACTACCACCTTATATGATTTATCTTTTATTTTCTCATTAAGGACTCAGATACACATTTGAATTGCTGAGTTTAAGGAATTACTGTGCCTTTGTCAAGCTGTGATGACGAAACATATTCCACACTTAGATTGCACAGTATAGGTAAGTCTCAAATACATGCAGACAAACACACTGGTCTATGGTATCTCCTTCAGCTGTGATAGCACCCAGCTGAGCCCTACCTAAAGGCTTTGCTCTTACTGGATTGATCAAAAACATAAGCCTGCTCTGCCCATGATTGGCACTTTGTGCTTTCATCGCCAGACAGAAATTGGCACAAACTATAATTTTACATCCGTCATCCCTAATGGGCTAGAGCAGCCTATTGCCATGGTCACAAAAGGAGGGACCAATTACATCCGTCATCCCTAATGGGCTAGAGCAGTCTATTGCCATGGTCACAAAAGGAGGTACCACATTATATAGCAGCCCTACAAAAGAAAAGGTAAAGACAGACCACCATGCACCAAGCACAACATCATATAACTTCAAATTAAGCAGGAGAAAGCCTTTCAGAACCCACAAAACCCACAGATGTTCACTTGAGTGCTGTGCATCTCTAAAATGGGGTGAGCCAGTGCCCAGATCCCAAGCAAGTAGATTTTACAGTAAGAGCATGTTCTGGAACAGACATTTTCCCATTTACCTTTATCTCCATCTTGTTCATTCGATATTTTCTTCAAGTCAATGAAGTGGGTGGCTAAGGCCACATCATTCATGCTGCCTTCATCCCAGACCTGGATTTTGACTCTTCGGCAGAGTGGAGGGAACATTTCCTTGAAGATAATCTGTTCATGCCATACCGGATCTGCACAGTTCTTTTGCACTGTTGTCCGACCCTGAAATGAAAGCCCAGAGGGGTCAAGCTCTGACAAATGGCAATGAGTATAGCACAAATTGCACCTAGCAACATCTCTCAGGTAATTTTTAAAGCACAAATATCCTATCTTGAAAGTACTTCAGCTTTTCTATTAGCTTTTTTATTTTCCCCTCTGTATCTAATAAAAGGTTACATTATGGCTGAAGCCTCAAATAAGATTTAATTCTTCAATGTCCTTATGCACAAAACATATTTGTGAAGCCAGACTTTGACATTTCTGCTACAAACTTCATATTTTCAAGTGGCTTTTGAAATACCTTGGTAGTAGTAATGCAGTGTAGTTTGTCTCATAAAAGATGAAATACATTACAGCTGCCACGCTGCATGTACCAATGGAATTACCTTAAATGAGGCAATTTATATAGTATAAAATATGATTACTGTGGCTCACAGCCTAGGCACGTGCCTGTGTGCTAGGGATAGGAGCTATTAGCTCCTTTTAGCTAATATTAGCTATTAGGGATAGGAACTATTAGCTCCTACTAGCTGCTAGCTATTAGCTATTAATAGGGAGCTATTCCTCCTAGTCTGAAGATGACAGGACTGTATCATGGTCCATGAAGCCACAGGCTAGGACAGGCCCTCTACTTCCACATTTGATGGGTAGAATCAAGTCAGGAAACCCACCAATGGTATCTCTAAACCCATGTTTTACACACCAGCATGAAAACTCACATCAGTGACCCATTCTTATGTCTTCTTCAGCCCTCTATTAAACCTGAAGTAGCCGCATGCGTTTGACCATTTTAACCCATACTAGTTCAAGATGTAATACTTTGCAATTTGGAATCACGATAAAACATGAAATCAGAACCAAGGGCCTCACTCTTGTGCCTAAAATGTCTGTAAAGTACTAACTGGAGTTCTTCCTAACCCTTCTTTGCACACAAAAAGCATTGCTAGCTTAAAATAATTTCCAGTTTGATTCTTTTCTTATTTACACCAATAATCAAGGTAAACTCCCTGACATGGCATTTCACAGTTGTACTCCAGAGGAAGCAGGCCCCTGGACCTCCTGTGCTCTCCTTTTCCACCACAGCAGCTTTCTGTAGCACTATGTTTGATCTTGAAGGACGATTCCTTTTTCACTCTAGGGAGACTAGAACATAAGACTTACCTAATACCACACTGGGTAATTCACTGTCTTGTAACTTGATGTTTTCATTATAAATGTACAGACTTCTCTTTCCTCCCCCGCTGCCTGCCTCTAACGTATTGCTGCGAGGCTGATATTAGACCTGCTGGCATTAAATGTTTCCATCACTTTGTTCCTGCATAATTTAAAACCTGAAAATTTTCTTTCTAATGAAAGAAGTATGTGTTTGAATTTATGTAACTGTAAGTTAAAGGATATCAGCATAATCACCCGCCTGTAGCACAGCTAATAGAAGGCCTACATTTGAGATCAAGAGGATCCCAATTACCATTTGACCTGCAAACATGACCACCACATAGGGATCCACAAGGTCCTTACTGTCGCCTACGAATGCTTTGGTGACATTGGCCATGATGCTAGAGTTCATCTTTGGAAGTCCTTCTGCTTTGTAAATTCTCACATAAAATCTGGCCCATGGTCTTTCTGATGGAAAGCCTTTGGGGATCAAGAGGTTCCTGAAAGAAAACAGAAGCCATTTCCTTAAAACTGAAAACTCAGAAAATGAAGTGGATCTTTTCCAACAAAATTGTCATCTCAAGTTAGCTTGTGTCTTGAGAAGACACAAAAAGGTGTATGAATTTGCTTCTGCATCTATATCAAAACATTTTCCAGTTACCATAAGAAAAAGATATAGCATTACTCAGCAAACATATCTATGTGATATAGAACCACAAAAGCACAGAACACATGGGTTAGAAGTAACTCTGGAGGTTATTTGCTCCAACACCCTGCTCAAAGCAGGTCTAGTTAGATTAGGTTGCTCAGGACTTTGTCCAGTAAATTCTGAATATCTCCAAGGGTGGAGATTCCCCACTCTCTCTGGGCCGCTGTTAGGTTTGACCACCTTCATGGTAAAAAAAAAAAATCCTGTATCTGTTCTGAAATTCCCTTGTTCTAACCTTGTGTCCAAAGCCTCTCATCCTTCTACTGTGCCCCTGTAAAAAGAGTAGACTCTTTTCTGTAGGCAGTTAAAGACAGTAGTAGGATCCCCCCTTAACCTGCTCTTCTTAAGGCTCAAGAAACAAACCCCCCCAACACACACACACACCCTTTCCCTATAGGCCATGTGCTCCAGCCCTCCACCGTCCTGGTGTCTCTCCATTGACTTGGTCCAGCATGTCAGTACTGACCAGAAGCATTGCTCCTGTAAAATTTAAAGTATGCTGGCAGCATCTGTATTTTACAAGGAGTATGCTAATGCATTTGAGTTTATTTAAGGATAAATATCCATGCACACCCATCTGACAGAGGAGAAGGAACAGCCTTTCCTCTTCCTCTTCCTCTTCCTCTTCCTCTTCCTCTTCCTCTTCCTCTTCCTCTTCCTCTTCCTCTTTTCTTCTTACTTCACTGCTTTTCATAGAATCATAGAATGTTT
>KL261842.1:4574-15893 GCA_000699545.1 Podiceps cristatus | reverse complement strand
CAAGTGGGGTAACCAGGCCACCCACCCATCCTAGCCCTCAAGTTGAGAGCTGAGAATAGAAAATGGTTTGTTTAATGGGTCTTTTGGGGGAAGTGTGTGAATCCATGGACACCCCAACCAGACATGTAGAGAAAGGGTTGCTGGTTGTTGCTGTTGATAAGCAATTGGCATCCTGACCAGACTGATTCGCTAAGGTTACCCAGATATTCTGCTAAGGTTGCGGTGGTATCCAGAGTCTATGCACGCTGCAGGTCATGATGATGAGGATGACCCAGCCAAGGCTGGTCGAACCCATCTTGCTGACACCCATCTGGGTCCAGTTTCTGTGGAGATACAAGCAAGTATCCCCAAGTTATCAAAGGAAAAGGTCCTTCCCATTTCCCAGATTCCACGTTTTTTATCATCACTTGAGCTTTTGCTATTGGTGCTTCCTTCTTTCCCATAAAATGGCGCTGCATTGGAGTTACATCATCTACGCTGCGATTTAAAAAACTAAACACATATAAAGCTTTTTGTAATCTCTTATGTGGCGTATATCCTATGCTCCCCCATTTTTGTTTTAAAAGCAGGGATTTTAAAGTGCCATGTGCATGTTTGACTATAGCTTGACCTGTAGGAGAGTGAGAGATACTGTTATGTGTCTCACACCCCATGTATTAAAAAATCAGTCATGTTCTTAGAAATATATTTGGGGCCATTATCTGTTTTTACTGTTGGTGGAACGCCTAATGTTGCAAAGGCAGCTAAAAAATGGTGCTGTATATCCTTTGAATGCTCTCCGATGTGCGCAGAGGCAAAAATACAGCTAGAAAAGGTGTCCATAGAGACATGTACATTCTTAAGTCTTCCAAATTTGGGAATGTGTGTCACATCTGTTTGCCAAAGTTCTAAAGCCTAGAGTCCTCTAGGGTTGACTTCAACTTGAGGCTGGGGGATTGTCTGTTGACAATCAGGACAGGCCTGAATAATTTGTCTAGCTTGATCTGCTGTAATTCAGAACTGTCACTTTAAGGCAGAAGCTCCTCAGTGATAAAAATCATGAGACACATGAGCTTGTGAAAAAGTCTGCAGAATGACTACAGTTCCTGCCAACAGGTCTGTTTGTTTATTTCCTTCGGTAATTGGTCCTGGCAGGCTGGTGTGAGACCTCACATGCATTACATAATATGCAGCCGTTCTGTGATTATACAGAAACTGTAGTTTTAAATGTTGAGCAAACAATAATGCATTAGATACTTCTTTTAAAAATGCTCCTTCTAATCTCAACACTATACCTGCCACGTATGCAGAGTCAGTAACTACATTCACTTTGTCTTTAAATCATTCAAACATGCGAACTACCACAGCTAGTCTGACAATTCGCGGTGATCCTCTCACAACCATTACATCGCTTTCCCACTTGTCACCATGTCACCAAACTATGACTGATCACCCTGTTTTTCCTGACCCATCTGTAAAGACAGTGGTGGCTCCTACAATTGGTGTCAATGATAGCCAGGGCTTACACATGATTTGAAGGTTTTGAAATCTTCCAAATAGAGGATGGGAAGGTAGGTGGACACTAAGTTTTCCTGACTAGCCTTCCATGGCAACCTGAAAAGCTAGTGAATACCGATGCAGCCAGTCTAAGCATTCATGGATAAGGGTATGTATACAGTTTCAGGTTCAGTCCCATGTAATTCCATTAGATGCTGTCGCCCACACTGTATGACTAGGGATAATAGCTCTACTGACGTCACTATAGTTTTCCCAAATTGATGAGGCAAAAATACCCACTCTAAGATAATCAGAGGGTCTTTATGTTTTGGTTCCCATTGAGCTAAAAAACCATATGGCCAAAATTTTGATAGTATCACATATAACCCTATTTTTATGTTTTCTATTCTTCTGCTTGCCTGTCTGTTACTTAGTGCATCTGAGACCTTTTCTAGTGCTTTCTGAGTTTCAGGTGTTAAGTGTTGAGGCGATGTGAGGTCAGGGTCTCCTTTTAAAAGCTGAAACAATGGATGCAACTCTTGAGTGGTGAGTCCTAATAACGGTCGCACCCAATTTATGGTCCCAACCATTCAAGCTGCCTATTTGTGTAGAAATGACAAGTTTCTGAGGTACAATAGTCTGGTTGCTAATTTTCCACCCCAGATATTGCCAGGGAGGAACCAACTGCACTTTTTCCTCAGCTATCTTTAATCCCCACTGCTCTACCACTTTTATCACTAGCTTTTATACTTCTGTAGCGCTGTCTTTATTGCTAGCAATACTCAGTATGTCATCCATATAGTGGTACAATAAAACATCAGGAGTCTGGAGTTGCACGGGGCTCAGGGCCTGGGTGACAAACAACTGACATATTGTCAGGTTATTTTTCATGCTTTGCAGCAGCACCTTCCAATGGTATCTTTGATGTGGTTCAGCCGCATTAATATATGGCACAGAAAAAACAAATCTTGAAGCATCCTGCTCACAAAGAGGTATTTTCAAAAAAATAGTCTTTTAAGTCTATGACTATCAGAGTCCAGTTCTGTGGCAGCATGGATGGTGAAGGGAGCCCCCTCTGAAGGGCACTCATTGGCTCGATCACGTCATTAATTCTATGAAGATCAAACAACAATCACCATTTGCCACTCTTTTTCTGAATGACAAACACTGGCGAGTTCCAAGGGCTGGTAGTTGGGACAAAGTGTCTGGCTTGTAACTGCTCTTGAACTAATTGATATAAGTGCTGCAGCTTTTCCCGTGATAGGGGCCACCAATCCACCCAGATAGGACGATTGGTTGTCCATGTTAAGGTCAGGACACGCTGCTCCTCAGCAGCCCCTAGGACAAATTTGTCCCCAGGACGCTAAACAGTCTCTTCCCCAGAGTGTTACAGGAAGCAGTAATACATATGGTTTCACAGAAGCAGTGCGACCCTCCAGACTGACTGTGGTTACCAGGTCAACACTCTGTCAAGGGGTCGTCAGGCCACCTGCTCCTCCTGGGGCACTGGTCAGTCGCTTTAAAGGCCAGGAGGACGGCCAGATGTTTGCTGCAATCACAGTAACACCAGCTCCACTGTCCATAGTTCCTGCTAAACAGACCTTTGCCAACAAATGGTTATTAATTATTTCACACTTGAGCGACGGTCGATTTCATGTGAGAGGCTGGGCCCACATGATTTGTGGTACTCCGGTTGATCCAAAATTCCCCTCCCCCCTTTCCTGTGGTAAATGTCCTGGTGGATATGCATAGAAAAATATTAATTGTGCAACTCATGCCCCTGCTGGGACAGAACAAGAGGGGGTGGGAGTCCATACCATTATTCTGATCTCTCCTGTATAATCAAACCAGGCAGTATGAACAGGCCTTGCCTGGTTGATGAGGATCTTCCCAACAGCAAGGCACTGCACTTGCATCCGAGAGACCCGCAGACCCCTGTGGGAATTCAGTGCACTGCCGTAGTATTTAAGTCTATTGTGACCAAGGTGGCCAGGTCCACTCCATCACTCCCTGATGTTCCGGTGTGTAATTCACTTGCTGGTATGAGGGCTGAGTTTGGAGGTGATTTAATGTCCACGCGCAACCCCCTCTTGTGCTCTTTTTCGGGTTTCCCTGGTTGGTACTTAAATGATTGGTCAGCGGTTGCCTGTCCTTTGTATATTTAGACTGGCATTTCTTTGTGTAGTGTCATCCTTTGCAACATTGGGGACAAATGCCCGGTCCTGTTGTATCTCCTCTTTTCATCTTTGGTCAATCTCTCTTTAGGTGTCCCATCTGGCCACAGGTTAAACAAGGACCTGAACTAGGGCACATATTCATAGCCACAAAGGCTTCAGTCATGAGCATGGCTCGGTGTCTGGCAGTTCCTATACCCTGACACACGCAAATCATCTCTGTCACTGTGGGATTCATTAATTTTCTTAGCACTTTTTGACAATCTGGGTTAGCGTTTTCCACAGCTAATTGTTTAAACAGTATGTCTCAGGCTTGGTTGTTGTCTATTTGTTTATCTAAAGATAAACTTCTAAGCCTATCACAAGTTGCATGAAAAGTTCATCTGGCTCTTGTCTAACGCTCACAAATGATTTTTGGGTAGTGCCGGTGTCAGGGACTTGACGGAAAAATTTTAAAGCAAATGCCTTTGATTGATTAATAGCTTCCATTGGCACTTGCATTTGTGCAGCTCTGGTTGCATAACAACCCTCCCCCACAAGCAAGTCTATGCCTATGCGCCGCAGTGGAGTTAGGTTCCTTTGTCAGATTGTCCATTGCCTGTATTGTGCAGAGCTCTCTCCATTCTGACATCCATACAGTAAATTGCATTCCTGTTAACAACATTCTAGCAATCATCTTAGAATGGGGGGGGCTGTTATATGAGTCTATAATACTTTCCAATAGACTGGTCGTAAAAGGCGCTGTGAGCCCATTTTCCTGTACAGAACAGAGCAGTTCTTTCAAAATCACATAGGGGAGACCCTCCCAGGTGGGCTGTCGATGGGGTGTATAAATTACAGGGAATGCTCGGAGCATTTCCACATCCCCTTCCAGCGCTGCTTGTTTCCTAGCAGACGCCCACCTATCGGGGGGTCAGGGGGATGTAAGTCTGGCTCTTTTTCTGGGTCAAAAGGATCTGGATCCCAGGGGTCCTCACTTGGCTCTCCCCTTGCAGCTCTTACTAAGTTGTTCTTTTTTTTCATCCAAGCTTCTGTTGGCAGAGCTGACGGGGTGGTAGAAGGGGATGCCTCCGATATAGAGTCAGAGAGGTTTGCATTTCCTGTCCCCAAGTCTTGTGAAGATACATGGGATTTTAGGGCTTTAAACACACTCTGTCATGACCCCAAGAGCTTGGAGGCTGCCTTTTCACCCCGGGTGGACTGATCCCAAAGAGCGACCCCCAAATCATCCCAGATTTTAAGCTCAAAGACATTGATGGTATCCAGATTAGGATCATGATTTTGAGCCCAAATCAATAGTCTCTTTAAGTCATTATTATCTAGTTCCCTGCCATGCTTCTTCAAAATTTGTTTCATTAATTCCAATACACCTTTTTGAGCTGTCGGTAAACTGTTCCCCATAGTTCTCAGCTGCTTACCTTCCGTCCTGTGGAAAGGTCTTAAGGTGCGCCTTGAGCTTCCTTTCAGCTCCTTTAGTCCAGCCAAGTGACGCCACCTGTACAACCACTAGATTGTCTCTTCAGGTCCCTGTTTGGGCACCATTTGTGGCGACTGAAGTCACGGACTCAGATCACAGGTGATACTGAGACATTTATTGAAGGTACTGTGGCTCCTTATATATGCTTACAAGGGTCCTATAATTTTCCATCTTGTTAAGAACTTTATGCAGAGCCAACACAGCACTTCAGTCACTTCTTTGATGCTTATCTTCATGTTGGCTTGTTAGGAGATGCTCAGTTCTAAATCTTGGTCCATGGTCTGCTGTTCATTTCTAAGCAGTCTGCACCCACAGGCTGCCACATGTAGCACGTAGTGATGAAGGGAATCAGCACATTACCGGTGACTGCATGTATGGTGGAGAGAGTGGGACACCTCAGATCCACCACAGCACCCCACCAAGGGCTCCAGCCTGCTCTATTTAAGCACAGTTGCTATTCCTTTTTCAGCTCCCACAGGGTAAAGCCTTGGCTGGGTTGACAGTGCTGTGGGGCCCCTGATGCGAGGCACAGCCCCAGCATTTGCAGGAGCTCATCCCACAGTAAGATGGATGGGAGAGGACCTCAGCCCAGGGACTAGAGCTTAAATACCCCACAAGACTGGTGCTTTTAATAAGGGGCAACCTCCATTGCTGCTCCAGCTGCCAGGACCATCAAGGCAACTGTTTTCACCTATGCTCTGCTGGGTGCTACACTTCCAGCTGACTTCCTACCACCTTTTTTCAGCACCTACCCACCTGCACTCTGCTGGACCTGTCCCTGAACAGCAGATTCCCTGCAGGTGTAGGACATAAGAGACAGCTGCAATTCAGCAAACAGCAACTCAACCCTTCTCTGCTGGGCAGTGCAAAGGAAGTAGAGTGAGGCAAGGGGCAGGGAAACACTGAAATCTTAAATGGCCATCAACCTGCCTTTGGTTGGAAAAGAGTTTTGACTGAGTGCTCAGGGAGATTTCCTGGACTGTTCAAAGTTTCCTTTAAAAGAGGAGTCCTCCACCTCAATTAGTTTGTTTGTTTGTTCCCCCCTCACCCCCTGCAGATGAGAAAACCTGGTCACTGGACAAGAGACTTGCCTAACACCACAGGCAGGGCAAGGATCACCAGGTTTCCACATCACTACCCAGTGCTTTCTCCTCTAAACCGAGCTTCCACCTTCGCCTCAGCCCCAGCCGCTTTTGCTGTATCTCAGACTAACCAGCTCCAAAGCCTGGGCAGGAATACAATGCAGTAGCAAAGAGGGGGAACACGCATCGCTCTTACTTGATACCAGGGAGATTGACATAGACAAATGAGATGGGAACAGAACATTCCTACAAGACACGACTTGAACTTATGTTTATTTTATATATATATATACCTTTGTATAGATTAAACTGGGTGGGATTTCATCATATACTTTTTTTTTGGTATAATACATGAGAAACAGGAAAGGAACATAGCAAATATAAATCATTACATTCCTTGAGCAAAGTTTTTGCCACACTGAGGCTGAAAAAATGCATGCAATAGGGAGACAGAGAGAAGGGAAAACAATTTTATTATTTTTTTTTTTTAAAAAAAGGACAATCTAGGTACAACTGTCAACAGAGGAGCAGCACTATATATGGCAAACCTGTATAAATTAAAAGTAAATTCCACTCTGACATCTACTAGGCTTTAAAGTGCAATGAAGCCTCATTTATTTACCTACAGAATACAGGAAAGATTACCCCCTCTCCCCATTCCAATCTCTAAAATAAAAAAAAAACCAACCAAAAAAACCCAAGAAAAAACACCAACAAAAAAAACCCCAACCACCAAACAAAAAACCCCCCTAGCAATAAAACAAATCTAAAGGATATACATTATCCACAGTCCTACAGAGACGCCTACATCTACTCAGTAGCACCAAGAATCTGATATGAGTGTAATTAAAATCAATTAAAACTCAGGAGCAATGGTAACATGTTTGCTGCTTTTGCAGACCTCCTGCCCTTTATTAGTGTCTTGGAAGAGAGGCAGCTCTCCCTGTGCTGAAAGGGAAGGCAACAGCATCCTGTCCTCTCTCCATCACCAGCTGGACTGTTTTGGCAGGAGGCTACAAACATGCCCACACACACAGACACAGAGAGCACGGTGAGAGCAGCTGGAGGTTATGCAGAGGGGAGGGAAGGGGATGGGAAGCTGAGGCTCCACATGCGTGTGTGGGTGCATATGTGTGGAGGGAGTGGGACTAATCTACACAGAGGTGAAGGGTTGTGCAAGTCCAACACACGCCATAAGCCTCTTTGGTGACAGAGTGATGGGAAGGGGAAGGAGGGAGCGAAAGGGAGTCAGCACAGTCCCCGTCTTGTGAGCCTCTGCTTGTGCTGTCTTCCAAGGCCAGGGGCTTGTGCACCACAGTTCATTTGGCTCCATATGCTACCTCTTAGGCCTCAGTAGCCAAAGGTCTCCTGGGAAGCATAGACCATGTAGAGGAAGCCATCCTCGTCCTTCTCCTGCTCATAGATCTCCGAGATGGGGGTAGACACGCTCACCATGCTGTGCTGGTTCACCAGCAGGAAGAAAGCCTGGGTGGGATTCAGCTGCAAGCGACGCCTGTAGGGGCAAGAGCAGGAGGGCCTGGGTCAACCCACCTGGGGTAGGCACTGGGACAGCAAGTTTACCTCCCCCAGCAGTGCTGCTTGTGTGGGGCCTGGCTTGCACAGCCAGGACCTCCTCCCATGCTCTCAGGACATGTATGTCTATGAGCCCAGCTGAGCTGCTCAGGGCTCTGAGGGCTCCTGAGCCAGTACTCTGCAAAGCCCCTTTCTTCGAGTGCTGCTGGCAAGGGTAAAGCAAAAGGGCCTCTTCCATCTGAGCTGAAGGATAGAAGGGGATTGGAACCTTCCTCATCAGCTCAGGGAGTGTCCTTATGAGGGAGAGGTTACAGTCCTTCACCAGATGCTAAGCACCTGTTCCCCCTCAACCCCTCCAAACAATCTGTACCACAACGCAAGGATGCTGTGGTTGTCACATCCCCATCCCCACCCTCAGCAGCTGCCTCTGGCTCATCCTCATGCCACCACTCTGTGTTCAGGGGCTGTGGGTGAGGATAGGTTCACACCATGTCAATTGGGGCCACGCACTCACCGGATTATTTTGACCAATTCACTCATGTTGACATGGTCTGGGACAAGGAACTTGGTCTTGTCCAGCACTGGCAGCTGTTTCTCCCCTTTATAGCGTTCAATGATGACCTGGGGAGAAAGTCAACAGTAGGGTTAGCCACAGTTCACAGCTCCCCAAGCACTGGCCTCAAGATCAAACACAAATCAAACTAGCACAAGCAGAAAAGTTGAGGTAAGGACTCACTTTGCTTCACCCTCACAGGAAAACAAAAAAAAAAAAAAGACAACCAAAAGGACTTGAGCAGCAACCATCAGGCTGGCTGCAGACAGCTCTTCAGCAGAGTCATCTGTCTGCCTAGGCCAAACAGTGGAGAGCACCCAAGGTAAGTGAACTAAAGCATCAATTATCTGGCTTGACTTAGTTACCTCCCCCAACATGCAGAGATCCGGAAGAGGAGTGAAGTGTATTTTAACATCAGTTTCAGACTGATCAAACCCACAGGTTTTGCCAGCTTGAGCTAAGGACTGAACTCACGATGCACGATGCACAGTAAGAGACATTTTCCTTCCCTTTTCTGCCACACTCTGGGCTGCTGCCATTCAGCATCACCCCGCTTGCTCAGGAAGAGCTGTGGATATTCCCAAACAAGCAGGTTTTAGAAATCTCCATGAAGCCACCCAAGGCATTCTTTCAGAAAGGGAGAGTTTGGGTTTCACCGGTCCCACTCCTCATGTTAACACCCAGACACAATGACTCCAAAAAGGATCGGAAACCCACAGCCACTTCTCCCGTGTGCCACTGCAACTGTGGAGTGAGCTTCCAGGGCACTTCCAGCACCATGCCGCCATGGGACAGCCCAGCCTGCCCTCCCCTGCAAGAGGTCTTGCTTGGGAACGCGCTTACCGCACCCACATTCTGAAATGGCTCAACAATGATTTCTGTTCACTTTTCCTGCTATTGTAATTAATGAATTTCTTCTGTTAGGGAGTGTCTGGTGACAGCTACAACTGCTATTCTAAACCATCTTGGAAATGTACTATTTGTATTCTAAGAAACAAGGTGGTAGGCAGTTAAAATAAGTTAAAATATTACTTACAAAGCTCAATACGTTCCCATTAGAGTGATACTCTGACTCTCATGTCTTCCCAGTAGCTGTTTTATCCATGGATTATACTAAACAGTTTATTGTCCTCTCCGAGTTGAGACTGAACATTGTTTTTCACTATAAATCACAGAGTTCCCATAAGTCATTTTCTCAGGACTTTTCCAAAAATACACGGCAGATTGCAAAGGCCTTTGGATAGCGGAGGGATGGAGCAGCATGCAGAGATCAGGATCCCCAGAAGATGGCACTGTGGAGCCAAAAGGACTAGGAGAACCTCTGTGGAACATCGATTTGCCTTTCCTTTAATCACTTGACACACCAACCTCCTTCAGCAGCAGTAATGTCTGTGCCACAGCCGAAATAGACCCTCTGTTTGGGACGCTGTGGTATCACCACTGAGCTGGGATGTCCAACGAGTTCCTCAGGCTGCAGAGCTTATCTCAAGGCCCACAGGGATGGACCAAGCTATGCCGAAGGCAGTTCCCAGATAAGGGAGCAGCGTGAGGCACCTTGATGAGAGCTCTGCACCTAAATGCCTTCTGAAAAGCCCATCCTGGACAAAGCTCACTCAAGGGGAAGCTGGGAGCCAGACAAGCAGCATATGAAGGCTCCCATAAGTCCACTCATGTGCTCTCACATTGGTCATGTCTCCTCTTGATACTGCACAAGAATACCAGAGAAAAAGACCAGGGAAAGCCAGGTATTGCTCCTTTGGCCCCTTTTGCAAGATGAGGACTTGATGAAAAGATTGTTTTCTGCAACAGACTAAATCATGCATCAGGATGCCCCTTACCAACCTGCACATGTCCCTTCCTCCCTCCAGGAGGACAGCAGAGGAAGGATAAAGCCAAGCAGAACCATCTTATGGTATTTAATTTGAGTCTTACTTGGAGAGTTGAGTATTTTGGCTATAAGGAGATGCATAGTCTCAAGGGGCTGGACACTCACAACAGCCACACACATGGATGCTGCTCTGGCCACTGGGAAACAGAGGCACCAGCGAGATCTTTTTAACGGTACTTTTTTTTTTTTACTGTTTTTAACAGTAGTTTGCACAAAGGGGCAGCAACACCAAAACTGTTCGTGCATATACCTTTACACACAGAGAGGGCCCTGTACACCTGGGCTACGCCTCATCTCTCATATCTAGCAGGAACAGAGGCAGATGTCTCTAATTACCAGCCAGTTCCATCCCACAAAGAAAAGCCTCTTAATTAGTCCAATGAAGGGACAAGAATGATGTCCTGGCTGTTAAAGCAGCAGCTGCTTTGTGCCCTGAGCAGACAGGGGGTCTGTCACGTAGAACAGGTCCAAGAGTTTGTTTCCAGAACATGAGCTGCTATTTGGGTAATCTAGCCACAGGAACAGGTGGCCAACGGACAAAACATTCTTGTCTAGCTTTGGAGGGGAATGCATGATCGAATGCTAATATTACATCCCTGTGGCTGCAGGCCTTGTATAGAAAGTCACCTCCCCTCCCATATCCTCTTTCAAGCTGCTGCCTCAGGCCAGGGGGGTCTTCAGTGTGGCACACCCACTCTTACAGTGGGAACCCACCACAGATCTCACTCCAGAAATAAATTGAGCTGGGCACAGGCACAAAGGCTTAGAGCAGAGCCTGGGGTCCCAGTCCCATCGCAGAGGGGGCTCAAGCAGCATTTATAAACTCAACCCTTGTCCTGGGGCCAGTCTGAAGAGGCAGAAGGGGATTTGGAGAGGGAACGGGGCCAGATTTGGCAGCCTGACAGAGGCAAGGCAGCCACTGCAACATGCCCCCAGGTCCAACCAGCAGCAAGGCTGAGAACGTATTCCCAGTGGGCACACAGGCACAAATGCATATATGTAACACATCCATACCTATATACACGGCCAGCCACAGGGATCACAGACGTGCAGAGCGCTCACACAAACACAGCACCAACAGCCCCATCCTGCACCCCTTGGGCTGAGCAGGGTGGAGGTCCTTCAGCAGGCATATA
>KL261841.1:5240-17152 GCA_000699545.1 Podiceps cristatus | reverse complement strand
GGGAATCGAGTCAGTTTGCAGAGGTGAAAGCATCTGGCGTCAGATACTGCCAAACGAGAAAAGTGGCCAGTGTTCTATCTCTATACTGACTCATGGATGGTGGCAAATGCCCTGTGGGGGTGGTAACAGCCATGGAAGCAGAGCAACTGGCAGCACAGAGGCAAACCCATTGGGCTGCTGCACTGTGGTAAGATGTTGCTGCCTGGTTAGAGAAGCTGGGTATAAAAGTGCATCACGTAGATGCCCACATACCAAAAAGCTGGGCCACTGATGAACATCAAAACAACCATCAGGTGGATCAGGCTGCTAGGATTGAAGTGGCACAGGTGGATCTGCTCTGGCAACATAAAAGTGAAGTATTCCTACCTCGATGGGCCCATGACACCTCAGGCCATCAGAGAAGAGATGTGACATATAGATGGGCTCGTCATCAAGCGGTGGACTTGACCATGGACACTATCGCACAGGTTATCCATGAGTGTGAGACGTGCTGCAATCAAGCAAGCCAAGCAGTCAAAGCCTCTGTGGTATGGAGGATGATGGCTGAAATACAAATATGGGTAGGCCTGGCAGATTGATTACATCACACTCCCACTCCCAATGACATTGAGAGGAATGAGTGGTGGGACCTTCAAACATTGTTATACACATTTAACAAAAGCCACCTGGTTAGTTAACACTAGGGGATCCACCAACTGAGCTGGACCTGTCCAATCAAAATCTTTACATACTGTAGAGGGGGATAAAGTTCCTGTAGTGCACAAGAAGAATATGTTAGGGAAGACAGTCTAGGTTAGACCTGCCTCTGGCAAAGGCAAACCCATCTGTAGAATTGCTTTTGCTGAAGGACCTGGGTTTACTTGATGGGTGATGCGAAAGGATGGGGAGGTCCGATGTGTACCTCAAGGGGATTTGCTGGAGCTAAACCATGACACTACAGTGCTGCATTATATATGTGTCTGAACAGTACATACAGCTGTTTTACAGATTCACAGCCTTGATAAAAATCATAGAATCATAGAATGTCCTGAGTTGGAAGGGACACACAAAGATCATTGAGTCCAGCTCCTGTCCCTGCATAGGACAACCCCAAGATTCACCCCATGTCTCTGAAGGTGTTATCCAAATGTTTCTTGAATATTTTCAGGCCTGGCGCTGTGACTGCTTCCCTGGGGAGCCTGTTCCAGTGCTCCACCACCCTCTGGGTGAAGAACCTCTTCCTAATATCCAACCTAAACTTCCTCTGTTGCATCTTCCTGCCATTCCCCCTGGCCCTATCACTGTTGCCGGAGAGAAGAGTTTAGTGCCTGCTCCTCCTCCCCACCTTGTGAGGAAGCTCTAGACAACGATGAGGTCTCCCCTCAATCTCTAGGCTGAACAGACCAAGTGACTTTAGCTGCTTCTCATACAGCTTTCCCTTTAAACCCTTCACGAACTTTGTGACCCTGCTCTGGACATTCTCCAGTAGCTTTATATCCTTGTTATACTGCGGCACCCAAAACTGCACACAGTGCTCAAGGTGGGGTTGTACCAGTGTGGAGTAGAGTGAGACAATCACTTCCCTCTACCGACTCGCGATGCAGTGCTTGATGCGCCCCAGGACACGGTTGGCCGTCTTGGCTGCCAGGGCACACTGTTGGCTCATTTTCAACTTGCTGCCAACCCAAATCCCCAGATCCCTTTCTTCAGGGCTGCTCTCCAGCCTCTCGCTCCCCAGTTGGTAGGTACATCCAGAGTTTCCCTGTCCCAGGTGTAAAACCTGGCGCTTGCCCTTGTGTAAACTTCATGTGGTTGGTGATTGCCCACCAACCTCCAGATAGTGTAAGACTATCTAGAGAGAAAGTACTCATATTCCTTGAGGTACAAATGAAACAGCTGAGAAGATGTGAAAAGCTTGTTTTACAGCAACATAAAGCATCTTATGAAATACTTTGGCTATTAAAAAATGAAGCAATCATGGTATTACTTTTACTTATTCCTCTTTAGAGCTTTCTGTTTGCATTCTAACAGCTTTCTTCCCTAAAGTAGAGATTTGGGTTTAGTTGGTATTTATGGTAGCATGAGAGGAAAAGCTGCCAGAAGTGAATTTAATCCATTAAAAGAAGCTTTATAAAATATTAGAATCGCAAATTACAGATGCCTTTTTCCAAGTATAACTTTTTTCTTATAATTAAATCTTAATGTACAGTTGTCCTTCTGTTATTTGCTAAAAAGTCTAACTTTTATTTGTTTACTTTGCAGAATAGTTTTGCTCAATACTATTTAAAGCTGTTAGCGGATATCAAATTAAGGCAATAAATATGAATAACATGCTATTCTAAGAAAGGGAAACAGAGGAATTTTTATAAAATATAATTCTACTCTCCTGTAAATTGCTGAGTTCTTCCTGGGAGTTGCTAAGTACCCTCAGCTGCCCCTGAAGTCAATGGAAGCTGTAAGTGCTCACAACCTCTTTAGCATCCTAACCGTGAGCACCTGGTACTTTTATGCATCTTATTTGTCTAGGGCTTAAAATAAGTCATCTCCAAGCATTTGCCTACATTGCATGCTGTGCTGTAGTGTAGAAAAGTATGAGTGGCTTGTAAAAGAGACGGTTTGAGCACTTGAACCTGTTTAGCAGAAAGTAATTGGGAACTTTATTCCCTGAGGTACCTTTGGGTGTGTATCTTCCTTGCCATTAGCTGATTCTATGATGCTTCCATCAAAGCAAAATGGAAACTGATGCTACTTTCAGAAGCAAATTACTACACTAGCAGGATTTTTCTCATGAGGCAGGTAAGTCATTACAGTGAACGTCACAGCTGTGAAGGAGGTCTCACCTTACTGCTCAGGGGCTAGGCAAAGCAGTTCACTGACAACTACTGTTGCTCACCCTTTTTCCCAGGTGTTCTGTGAGAGATGACTGTTGGGGATGTTCATGTCTAGTGCAGTGACAACACCAGGAGGAGCTTCTCCTGTCATGTGGTAAATATATACCCAGCAGAATGTTAGGGGAGAGAATTAAAAATAGGAAAAGCCTAAAGCTTGACTGCTAATAGTAAAATGATTCATGTGGTCTGCAGTTTATTTTCTATCACTCCTCTGAAGAGGAAGAAGGTAACCAGCCCAGAGCATCCTACATTATTTTATCAACAGAAGCTTATTTCAAGCATTTCCTTTACAGGAAAAATATATTTTTGAGCACAGATTTGCTTGTGCATCTGAGGGAAATGCATTAACCCTACTGCTTCCAGGGAGACCCTACATGAAACTACCCTGTGTAAGTAGTAAATTCTTCCACAGACCCACAAGTGCTGGCTCTGTGGTGTATGGCTTTTGCCTAGCAGTGTTGAAACTCACTGTCTCACCTAGCTAGCGTTCTTTAGTCATAGTCACTATCCATGTTTTTAGGCTCTCATTCTAAGGTTTACTTGCATTCAACAATGCGTGTTATATAGGTAGTTACCAACACAAGAATAAAAACCAAGTCCAATCATTAAGAGACAGAACAGTAAAGAATGGATTGATCATGAAGAATTCACATTTTGCTTTTTCTACTGTCTTTAAAATTGTCTTAACAAGCAGAAGAATAAATACCACCTCTTCTTATTAATGCTGATCAGGAAATTACTTGTTTCTCCAGAAAATGATCAGAAGTTTTCCAGGCAATCTTCTTAACAGAAAACTGTGCTTTCATTGTTGCTTTTATTGTCAGAGGAGACAAAGCAGAAAGCTTTTATCTTACAAAAGCAGATAATTTCAACCAAAAAGGTCCGACTCTTTTTTGAGGATTAAAACCCAATAAAAATCACTTTCCTGTGTCTCTGTTTTATGGGCAAAGGAGAAATAAAATGATACTGCATCTGAGATGCCTTATTAGGAAGAGATCCATTCTGGCACCTGGAAAAATTACACTGTCACTGAGAGAAATCATTTCTCCATTTTTGTTTGTCGTTAGACCCAATGAGAAAAAAAGCTCAGATAAGAATTATGACATTCATGACAATAAAATATATATGTGCCTCACCAGAAAAAAAAATCAGCTATGGGAATTATTTTTTCCCTGACCTTTCTATAAACAGATAGTTTTATATGATGTTAAGCAGTATTTGTTTGTGTTCACTGAGAGCGAGTCCCTCCTCTAAATATTGGATAGGCATAATTTTATGTGGTATTTGTAATTGCTATGAAAATTATGAGTTTATTTTACTACTCTCTTCAATTCTTTTATATGCCTACAATTTTCACAATTTTATATGTATTTTGTAATATTCTCAGTTTCATAAAACTCAAAGGAGAGATGAAACTTAAGTTATTCTGATTTTCTTTTGAATAACTTGATCATTTACAGAGATTATGTAGTAGTTCTGAAATTTTATGATTCTTCACTGAGCGGCCTTATTCTCCATATAGACATTTTGATGAGCTTTCATTATGATTTTCAGTCATACACAATGTGTTTTGTCTTTCTGAATTTGTTGTCAGAGTGGAAAATGATATTTAGTTAATTGGTGAAATGAGTGGTATATAGTCATGTTACAGTCATGTTAAGTTGGGAATTTTACCAATTATTATTCTTGTTATCTATTTATTTTATATCATGTCTAGGGAAGCAATCAAATGACAAAGTGTATGATAAAAGTAAATTACTATAAGGTCACTCGGATAGACCCTCAAACAGGTAAAAAGTCTGTGCTGATGCTAATTTACAAACCTGTGTCACTATAACAGTTAGGATAAGTTCGAAAGCAGTAGGAATATTTTCTCAAATAACGGCAATGCAATGGTGGATGTGGCTTAGACAACATTAAACTGACAGGGACAAAATTGGTGATGACTTTCATGGAAAAAACAGATTAAAAATCTGTAGCAACTAATAAACTCATTATTGAACTTTTTTATTTTTCTAGCTTCTGATTCCAATGGTTAAAAGAGTTTTATCAAACATAATGTCCTTGCTGCTGCGTCAGCACAGAGCTGACCTCTTAGTATTCCATTGCTTTGAAATAAATATTAGGAAGATAAAGGCTACTAATACTGAAGGTCACCTTTGTCTCAAAAGCCAGGCTAGAAGCTTGAAAAAGATTTCTAATAGATTAGAAATTAGACTCTAAAATAGCATTTCATAAGGAGTATAAGGGGTAAAAACAGAATTAAAACTAACATGCCTGCCTCCCATAATAATTAAAACCATAAGTCAAAAAAGCCACATTGTTTTTTTCTAGCACTACTATGTGATACCTAAAGCTCCAACACACGTAGCATTTATGGATAAAATCATACAACAAGCAATTATTTGAAATCAGGAGGTACTGTCTTTCATAATTTTAATTGTCATATCAAAAAGCCTTTGAATGGTAGCACTAAAATCAGCCACTCAGTGAGTCACAGTGGAAAACATTTATTTATCTGAAGTGAGTTATATTTCATTTTTGTTTTGGGCTCAACATTTCTTTCCTTATGCTTTAACATTATACAGAGCTTCAGATTAATTTTTAATTATTTCTAAAATTGATTAATTCACATTCCAGTTCATCAAAAACATTCCTTGAATTTTAAAGCAGATCTTGAGTTCTTGGTATTTTATTCTGTAGCAGCTTCTAGGTGCCTGAACTTGAGAGAAGACAGAGTTAATCATAATGATATTCTGTTTCTTGCCTTTAAGTAGATCTTGGTTAATTTAGACCAGTCTGGGACACTAGGGTATAATGAACAGAAATGACATCCAGAAAGCACAGTGCTGTATGAGCTTATAAGGCTTCCATAAATAACATAAGCAACTATTGCAGACTTACTCTTTTATCTAATTAATGGGCTATGCATGCTTGGAATGACTAGCTTTTCACCTTTTATTTCTGTTAGTTTTCTAATATGATATATGACATGAAAATATATTACACATCTTATTATGACTGTTTTGCCTGTGGGTAAAGAAAGTAATTGCATGTGTTTTGGTCAAACTTACCCAGTGAGTAGAAACAGAAGACATTTGTTTGTAGCACAAGGAAGTTCTACTCCAAAACTAAGTGACCCTTATAATTGCATGTATTCCTTCTGCTGCTTTTCTTTAAGAGCAGCCAAAGATTTCTTTAAGAGCAGCCAAAGATTTTCACTCTAATTTCTTAGTGTTTTGTATGCTTTGGATTGTGGTAATGGGACCAGAAATTAGGAGCAGAATGTGTTTGATCTATTATAGGTGCTTATATAAGATTAATCTTTCTCAGGAAATGATTATTTATGTCCAAAGAGAAAGATGGTTAACCAACTTATAAATGGGTAAATTATTACACCTGGGCATCAACTTCACCTTTGATGTCTAAATTGAAACTGAATTACAAAACTCTTGAACTCCTGTTCCCCAGATTGGAACACCACTGTGGTAGTAGAGGTATAGCAACCTTTCTGTAGGGTCATATTTTTTTAAAAAAACATTTTTTTTAGATTTTAAATCCCTGAAAGGCTTTTCTTTTATTCTCTCCCTTCCCCCCGCCACTTTCCTATTGGGTGCAATTTGCTCTTACAACTCTTCAATAAACATTTTGGAAATTACTGACAGTAGATATATTTTGATAATAAACTTAACAATTGTTTATGTACTTTTTTCATGAAGAAACACGAAGCAGATATTGAAAAAAGATTACAAATCAAATAGCTTAATTGCATATATCCATTTTATAAACCCCTTTGACAGATAAATTGCATCAAGACTTAGATTTACAATTGCTTTAAGTTAGTATATTTTTCTTGATGTTGGTTGATCTTGAATGTTAGAGATATTACTTATGTTTCTAAAAACATAAGGAAATACTGAATTTCAAAGCTAGTATATTTCATGATAAATGGAATTAGGAAAAAAATTCATTTTAGTGAAATTTTGGTGAAGATAAATTATTTGATGACATGTCCTTCATTTCTATAGTTTTGTGAATCTTGATTCTTGTGATACAAGTGAAGGTTTGATACAAGTGAAGGTAGGTCTGTGATACTCCCTATTGAGCTCAAAGTGCTCTCCTTTATTTCATATTTAACAAAGTAAACACTGGTGTCATTTTGCTAACGTATGGATAATCCTATAAACATTTTATTTAAGGTTTTTCTGGGTATCTCAGACCCACTTGTCCCAGAAGTGCTTCGAAGTTGCTAGATCAAGACAGCTATCCCAGCCACAGCTAGAACACACATCAAGAAAAACCTGCCTTACCCTGTCTCTCTGGTTTGGTTTCTATGAAAATAAAACCCAGGCATGTAGGGCTAATACGAATATTGTTTAATCAAATAAGGCTATAAATTTAATTATAAGGTATCCAGGAGCTTGAGTCAAGGTTCAAAAAAATCCCTTCCTCAACCCCTATCTGCAGTAGTTTCAAGCTTTTTGTTTGTTTGTTTGGTGTTTTTGTTGTGTGTTTTTTTTTTTTTTTTTCCTTCTCAAAATCTGTATCTTTGTGTCTGTCCCTTATTTATCATCTTTTGTATGCATCTAAGGGCAGTGGGATTATTTATGGGTATGTGGACTGTCTGAACCTTTCACTGCTAGGACATGCAAAGACAGTAACTTTCATTTGATAATATCTCAGACTCTATTATATAAATTCTTGACTATTTGAATATGTCTTACATACCAAGCATCATCTGTATGTATGTAAAAGTGGAGATATTTTTCGTATGTACTCTGTCTTTTCTAGCTATCTACATGTTGGTGTATGGAAAGAGGACCAAAACTGCTCAGACTGTGATTGTTAGGTTCTCTTTGCTGGCATCTAATCAAAATATGAGCTAAGAATTCATAATTAGTAAAGAAGTTAGTACTTGCAGGACTATGCAGCAAATAAATGTGGATGGAGGGGAAAATGTGAGAGTAAAATGTCTGAATTCTAAACCAAATTTGCTAGTCTACATTCCTTCATTGTCCTATTTAATATATTAAATTTTGATTAATTCTTCATTCTACCTTTCCTCAATGGAAACTCTTTTCAGCTGTGGACAAAATGAGAAATAGTTGGAATCAAAACATATAAAATGATGAAAAGAAAATAAAGTAAATCCCTGTGGTAAAATTGCAAGCTTTCAGTTGTCTTCCTTTTTTTTCCACAACTTGTATATAAGAAGATGAAAATGAATTCAGGAAATACACTGTTTTGTTTATAATAAAGTGCTCTTCTCCTTTCTTTGCCTTTCTAAAATGCTTTTCTCAGCCCTCTTGCCTTGGTGCTGTTTCTGATTTTTTATTTCCCCCTCTATATCTGGATTTGCATTCTGCTTGCTAATGTGCAATACTTTCCAGCAATTTACAAGGAAGGAATAACTGGTAAAATAGAAGACTGAGTATGTCAATCTTTTTAAACTTCCTGTTTGTCTTTATAGTGTGAATTCTTAAAACAAGCAAACAACACACAAAAAGGTGACCAGTTCATAACTTTGATCTGTGTTGACCTTATTAATTACTATCAAACCTGTTTTCAGATTTTTGTTTTTAATTCAAATCATGAAAGATAGTATGAGTCAGTTTTATCAGGACTGTTGAAAATGTCAAGGTTTACTTTCAGAAATGCTGTTAAAAGATCAGAAACAGAGGCCTTGTTTTATGTATGCTTTCTAGTGTGAAACTGAAATGTTAGGGGCTTTACATCTTCTAGATTGTTCTGTCATTTTATTTTTGCTTGTGTTTACTAATTCCAAGTGATTGTTATTTAAATTTGGTTTTGGATGAAACATAGATGTAGGTGTCAGAGTGATCTCTCAAACTTTTTTTTTTTTTTTTTTTTTTTTTAATTAAAACAAAAATACTGAGCCTAAGCACTGGTAATTTTATTGTATCTATTTTTAAGGATTTTAAGATTTTTCAAGGATAAAATAAGAACTTTTTTAAAATGTAGAGAGATATTTATGTGTTAGCAAATAATTCTAAGTTTAACAAGGATTTAAACAATGATATAAAAATTAAGGTTATAAAATTAACCCTCTCAGTATGGGCACTAGCTTCTATTGATCTTAATGAGTCTGGAGATAAAATGGCCATGGGAGCAAGGTCGAATTGTGGTGTTAAAAGACTTAATGTTCTTTGAAGTTATTTTAAGACTCTAGGAAAACCTTGTGAATGGAAAGGATGGATTCTTCCCTTTCTTTATGCAGATTAAATATTTTTATGTCACCCCATGAATCAAAGATGTACATGTCAAGGAAAGTATGTGGTGAAATATTAAGGGTAAAAGAGAGTGAAACCCATGAAACCTGCATTCCTGGAAATTATTTTTAAATACATTCCTGATACTGATTTTTTATTATTACCCTCTTAATTAGGTCTACTCAAGATTTTCATTTACATTTTCTGAAAAATAAACAAACAAAAATTACTCTGTCCTTAAAACAAAACAAAACAAAAAAGTATTTTAATTTCAGGAACTTAGTTACTTTATCTGTCTGTGTATACTTCTAACATCATATAAAAAGCCATTTTCTTAACAGCCTAGAATTGAAGGTCTTTGATAGTGATTTAGGCAAAAATTAAGCAGGTTATTGTGGGTGATTTTTTTTTTTTTTTTTTTTTTTTTTTTTTTTTTAGTTTAAAAGCACTAGATATGACTTACCTGCTTCTATAGGAAGAGAAATGTATTTGCAAATTGTTTCCTAAAGGTACTTTCTAATTCCTATTAATAGCCAGGTTTCAGCTTAACTATGGTATCCACCTGGCAAAAAGCCACATCCTCTGAGCTCACCAGAATTGATGTGGCAACACAGACAGAGCTCCATGCATGCCATCCAGGTCTCAGGCTGCAGGGAGTGCTGGAGCCTTTCACTGGTCACAGCTGGCAGTAGTGAGAGCAGCTGTATGAGGAGTGAGCAGGTGGAGGATCTGCTCAGCTTGGTGACAGAGCTACAGGAAGACGAGTCATAGAATCATGGAATGGTTAGGGTTGGAAGGGACCTTGAAGATCATCTAGGGCCAACCCCCCTGCCGTGGATGGGCAGGGACACCTTTCCACTAGACCAGGCTGCTCAAAGCCCATCCAACCTGGCCTTGAACACTTCCAGGGATGGGGCATCCCCAACTTCTCTGGGCAACCTGTTCAAGTGCCTCACCACCCTCATTGTGAAGAATTTCTTCCTAATATCTAAGCTAAATCTGACCTCCTTTAGTTTAAAACCATTTCCCCTTGTCCTTTCACTACACACCCTTGTAAAATGTCCCTCTCCATCCTTCCTGTAGGCCCCCTTCAGATACTGGAAGGCTGCTATAGAGAAGAAAGGTTAAGGAGCATCAGGGGATCCTGTACCTCCACTCTGCCAGGATAAAGGCAGTAGCTCAAAGGAAAGGACTGAATGGAAGCAAGTCCATGCTTGGGGCAGCAGGCGTACCCACCCCTTGCTTACCCTGCCTTCCCAGGTGCTTCTATACAACACGTATTAGCCTCTGGATGTGGAAGGGTAGTCAATGGAGGATGTAGATGATGGTCCATCTACACCGGAGGTATTGCCAGGGTCAGAAAGACCTACCCCTCATGTTACGACCATCTCCATAAGGAAGAAAAGAAGGGTTATAGTTGTTGGTGACTCCCTTCTGAGGGGAACAGAGGGTTCTATATGCCAGACAGACTCTCCTTTTAGAGAAATCTGCTGCCTCCCTGAGCCTGGGTTAAGGACATCACTAGGAAACTCCCTAGCCTGGTACAGCCTTTGGACTATTACCCACTACTGCTCTTCCACGTGGGTGGTGATGAAGCTGCAATGAATAGTCTAAGGGTAATCAAAAGAGACTTCAGGACTTTGGGGTGATCAGTAAGGGAATCTGGAGAGTAGGTTATTTTTTCCTCCCTCCTTCCAGTTGTGGGCAGCAACATTAGCAGAAACAGAATGGTCCAGTCTATTAATACATGGCTCTGTGGCTGGTGTCATCGCCACAGTTTTGGGTTTTTTAACAACAGGATGGCCTACATGGCACCAGGCCTGCTGGCATCAGACAGCGATCACCTTTTTCAAAGGGGGAAGAGGGTCTTTGCTCATGAGCTAGCAAGGTTCATTGACAGAGCTTTGAACTAGACAGGAAGGGAGAGGGGGATAATACCAGGCTTGCCTATGACAAGCTGTGGGATAGTGCACCAAGGTTTGAGGGACTGGGTGCTAGTGAGGGCCCTCAGCCTGTTGCTACAAGACATCCTGGCTATGCTGCAGCACACTTGAAGTCTTACGGAGACAAGCCAGGGGATCCTGAGATAATTGGAACCAACAGGAAAACACCAGTGAAAGATTTCAAAGGACTTAACGGATGTTCCTCCAAGAAGGTGATATGGCCAGCAGCCCAGCTGAAGGGCCTCTACACTAATGCTCACAACACAGGCAACAAACAGGAATAGTTAGAAGCCATGCTGCTAGAAAGCTACGACCTAATTGCCATTACTGAAATTTGGTGGGACAAATCCCATGATGGGAGTGCAGATATCGATGGCTACAGACTGTTCAGAAGGGA
Organism: Podiceps cristatus; assembly: GCA_000699545.1. Classification (NCBI taxonomy): domain Eukaryota; kingdom Metazoa; phylum Chordata; class Aves; order Podicipediformes; family Podicipedidae; genus Podiceps; species Podiceps cristatus. The sequence continues at coordinate 5,712 of KL261841.1, read as the reverse complement.
CAGATGAGGAAGGAGGGGCAGAGACGTTGCCCTCTACATCAAGAAATGGATAGAGTGTGAAGAGCTGTCTCTGAAGTACAACCACGAGCAGGCTGAAAGTGTATGGGTAAGAATTGGAAACCGAAGCAACAAAGGAAACCTTGTGGTTGGTGTCTATTACAGGCTGCCCAATCAAGAGGAGCCTATTGATGAAGCCTTCCTATGCCACCTATAGGACGCATCGCACCTGCAGGCTCTTGTCCTGCTGGGAGACTTCAACCACCCTGACATCTGCTGGGAAAGTAGCATGGCAAGCCATAGGCAATACAGGATACTTCTGGAGTGTGTGGAGAATAACTTCTTAAGCCAGGTAATAGACAGCCCCACCAGAGGGGATGCAATACTGCACCTGATGATCACCAACACAAGTGAGCTAATTGGTGACATCAAGATCAGAGGCAGCCTGGGTTACAGTGATCAAGCACTGGTTTAC
>KL261840.1:294-16280 GCA_000699545.1 Podiceps cristatus | reverse complement strand
CATGGGATTCATCCCACCAAGTCTCCGTAATAGCAATCAGGCTGTAGCTTTCAAGCAACACGATAGCTTCCAACTCCTCCTGCTTGTTTCCCATGGTATGTGCGTTTGTACAGAGGCAGTTTGTATCTGAGCCATCAGCCTTGTCACCTTCGTAGCAGAACACCCCTCATCTCCCTAGAGGTGTTTCACGAGCTCACCTCCGTCAGATTCCAACCTCAGGAGCCTCCAGCTCACCTCCGCCAGAATTCAACTTTGCTGCAGCACCCCTGGCATGCTGCTGGGCAACAAGTCAAGGCTCATACTGGACCCCCGTCCCTCTAACAATTTGCAGCACCCCTGGCATGCTGCTGGGCAACAAGTCAAGGCTCATACTGGACCCCCGTCCCTCTAACAATTGCGTATCATCCCCTAGCCTGTCGCTGGCAAGCCCAATAGGTTCCCCTTCCCCCTTCGCATCTAGTTTAAAGCCCTGTCAATGAGCCCTGCAAGCTCCCGGACAAAGACCCTCTTTCCCCTTTGAGAAAGCTGTCTCACATTTGACACCAGCAAGCCCAGTGCCGTGTAGGGATCAAAAAATCCAAAGTTGTGGCAGCGATACCAGTCGCAGAGCCACATGTTAATAGATTGAGCTTGCCTGTATCACCCAATGTCTCTGCCCACCACTGGAAGGAGTGAGGAAAAAATAACCTGCGCTCCAGATTCCTTTACTAACCACCCCAAGGCTTTGAATTCTTTTTTAATGACCCTGGGGCTACTTACTGCAACTTCATCAGCACCCATGTGGAAAAGCAGTAAGGGATAGTAGCCTGAGGGTCAGACCAGGCTAGGAAGTTTCCTAGTAACATCTCTAAGCCGGGTTCCCGGGAGGCAGCAGGCTTAGAATAGCATCATTGTAGACTGACATTAAGTGATATTCTGTTCAGGTGATGAAATCCGGCTCATAAGCAATGGAAGTTTAAAATTCCACTGAAGTCTGACAGTTAAAATAAAAAGCTCTAAAAAAAAAAAAAAACCTGTGAAACTTCCAAGTATGGATTATTTGAAAATACTTGCAGAGAATTTTTTTTTTTTATATAAATATAACATACTGGATTTCTTTGAAAGCAAAGAAAACACTTACTGTGGTTGCATCTGCTGCGGTAACCCAACAGGAGGCTTCTGCTTGATGGTGAATGCCATCTGAGTCATAGGGCCACCCTTTGGTGGGACCTGCACCTTCTGAGAGAAGGTCTGCTGGGCAGCCTGCTGGGGTATGGGCCATGGGGGAACAACAGGGCTCCGGCCTCCGGTGGAAGATGTGTCTTGCATGACTGTATCCTCACAGGAATTACCTTTGGTTCCTGGTTTACACACACAAAGCTGAGGTCGCAGGCACATCCCTCCATTTTGGCATGGTGGTGCACAGTTAGCTAAGAAAAGACATTTTAAAAAGTACCTGTGAAACAAAGCATGAAGGAAAATGCAAACCCTCCCCACAATAAAAAAGGACATTAATTGCTACTGTTAATTGGAGTAGGAGTGCAACATTTTTAAGTTCCACAAAAGATAGTAAGTTGGTACAGCTTTTACTGCTTTGCTACATGAAGACATGCACAACATTTGACAACGTAGAATGCTGGTGAGCTAAAAATAGGACATGCACAAATTAAATCAAGAAAATAGCATTGTTTCAAATCTTCCTGTTAGCAAGATTTGCATCATCACTCCCTACACTTTAACAACCAAACTGCATCTGATGAAACAGTAATATGCAGATTATAGTGTCTTTCTACTGATCCAGGCTTGGACTCATTTTATTACTATTTAAAATCACAGATCCTCCATAGGTACCTAGAAGGAATCCTTACAGTCATGTTGTAGATGACCAGAACAATGTGGAGAAGCATGAAGAGATTCAACCCTTCCCCCTCTAAAGTCCAAATAAAATTCCCTCCAATATCACCACTGTAATAACAAAAAGGAGACACAAACTGCTGCTACAAAGACATAGCTACACCTAGGAGTTGCATTCTTTGAAGTAAGAGACAGGTGCTTGTGATAATCCTGAACTAACTTCTCTACATTCTTTGTACCATCAGTGAAAAGGGATCAGATTCTTCAAAAGACAATTCACTTTCAGATACCTGCCCTCAGACAGGATTAATTACACTGTCTGTCCTGACTGACTATAGAGAGAGTCTGAATAACCAGTCTAAACTCAACACCCAGCTCATAGACCTGGTTAAAGCAGGATCAATTCCAATCTGAATGAGCAAGAAACTTTATGAAATAAATCCCACCAAATTAAAAAAAAAAAAAAAAAACAAAAAACAAAACCCAAACACAAAACCAACCAACAACAACAAAAAAAGCAGACGCAGATGCTGATCATATGTATACATAACACTGCAAAGGTACACCTAATATGAAGATTTCTTTTGGATACTTAAACCTACAATGCTATCGTATTTAAAGAATGTTAAAATAACACAAAGATTGCAAAATAAATTAATTCTTTTATCCAGAGGATACAACTTAACAGTAAAACACAATTCCAATTAAAATGGCTATTAATTTCTTCATTAGTCCTATTAGAGATCACATACATGAAGCATTTATAAGAAAAATCACTGCTGAGCTACATTGCTCCTTCAAACTAAGCATACTTTTAATATTGTGTCCTGGTTTCAGCCAGGACGGAGCTAGTTTTGCTTTCAGCAGCTCCTGTGTTTTGGATTTAGTGTGTGAAAAATGGTGACAGCGCGCTGCTGCTGTTCATTGCTGCTGAACAGTCAAGGGCATTTTGCAGTTTCCCAGGTTTTGCTGATGTGCAGGTGCAAACACTTGGGAGCCACAATAGTTGATCCAAACTGGCCAAAGAGAGTATTCCATACCATAGAGGGCATCTCCAGTATAAGTGAAGGTCAGCCATTGCCCTCTCTCACTGGTTCCTTGTTCCGTTCATGTTCTGTTCATGTTCCCTTCTTCTTACTTTTATTTTCATTTGTTTTCGTTTGGGCCTGTCTTTCCCTTGTGCTCTCTCTAGACCTTGTTGTTCCAGAAGAGCTGCAGGGGAATATCCCTGCTCCCTGACTGCTGCTTAGGACAGGCTGTATCCGTCTCTGGGGGGTGAGAAATTGTGGATTGTTCATTTGATATATTTTATTATCCTTATATATTATTAATATTTTTACCTTTTCCTCTGCTGTCCTCAAAGTGTTTTATCTCAACCCATGAGCTTTCTCTCTCTCTCTCCAATTCTTCTCCTCACCCCACTGCGGGGGGAGGGGCAGGTGGTAAGCAAGCAGCTGCATGGTCTGGTTACCATTTGGGGTTAAACCACGACATACTGTTAAAGAACTTTTAATACAGACAAAATGGTATGCTGATATGCCAGATCATACAGTCTACAGGTTATACTAAAATAGGTAAGGTCGTATCAAACTATAATATGTGATTCCGTACCATATTCAAGTATATTGAATTGCACAATTATATTATTAAAAAAAAGTCCACAGCCTTGGTCCAAATAAATTGGAGCATCTGGCACCTCAATCAAGTTTTAATACATAGATTTGCCTATGAAAGTAAATGCACAAGTTTACATATGAAATACCTTTTTAGCATGGGAGTGTATTGATTTGGAGGACTAATACGTCACCTGATAATACCATCTGATACAGATATGTCATATTTACTACCTGTACACAACACTAGAATTGCCCTACAACTTTACCTTGAGCTTTGCATGGGGCTCTTCTCACATATACCTCCCCCTCCATATGGTGTTCAGCAACATATCTCCTTTTCAATACTACTTAGCTGAGCTAGCTTAATTGCATATTATGCATCTCCCTGTCAAAAAAAAAAAAAAAAAAGTAATGATTTGTTTACTTATATTTCTGTTTATTTTTGAGAGTATATTTTTTTTCTTTGACTGCTGGAAGACTGAAGAAGGGATTTACAGCCAGCATATTTTGTAATATACAAGCCAACTCTTTCTTGCATCTTCCTTTAAGACCTGGATTTTGCTACAAGAAGTAAAATTTTGCTTATATGCACATGACTGAAATTAATTATATCTCTGGAAAATAGATTCAGGACCTTTAAATTCTAATGAAGTTTCTTTAGCTTTGGAGATACCCTAAGACTAGAACAGTGACCCCATCATCCAGGCCATCTGTAAAAAATTAAGATCACAGTGAAACAGTTTGGGCACAGTTTGAAGTGCTTTAGAAAAATATAACAAAAATTTATGTTAGAAAAATAATCAGGATTTTCAAAAGTCCCATTTTTACAACATTAAGAAAAACATTCATACTGAACATGTATTTCATGAGATTTATGGACATGCATCTTTATTAACTTCCAACGCTTCTCAACAAGCTATCTAAAAAAATAAATCTGAACACAGAAGTAAACTAACAAGACCACCCCAAAAGTCAATATAACAAAATATCCACTCTGCTAGGATACTGATCATTGTGTATCCCCTAACTCTCAAAAGTGAAATAGTTTATACATGCACAGAAGACTGCTAAGAAAATGGCAAGTCTTTATTTCCAATAGTTAAGAACCCAAGCTGTGCTTCAGAAGCCTAAGAAAATTTAAGTTTCCACTTATCAACATGAACGTAGTAAGGCTGCAATAAATTTAAAACTATGCAACTGAAAACAGAACCTGTTTTGAAATGGCCTTATCTTTTTTACCCAGACTTGAAGATTCTTACTTCACTCACTGACAGCAATGTAAACCTGAAAGTTTCTCAGCTTTTCATATACATAAAACATATGAAGCTCTGCAGGACAAACAGCATTACTCTAGCTGGCCTTATAACAAAACAAGCATCACCAGATCCAGAAATTATGTTAACAAAAGACTGTTTCAAATCATGTGAAAAGTGACAGCAGGTTGAAAAACTGATCCAGTAGATCTTCGCAGCAGTGCACCCTTTAAGTTCTTCATTAGTGTTTTGTAATAGAGGATCACAAAACAGGACAAAAGATCACATTTTTAGGAAAGAATTAAAATGAACATTTTGATTGACTTAATACAGCAGTTTAGTTTTAAAAATGTTCAAGACAGCTGCAGTGTGCCAAATGTATGACCTAATTATTTCGCTTGAAGACAACAATAATGGCACATCTAACAGAAAATACCATTATTTTCCATAAAGCTAAGCTTCCAAAAACTGGAGCGTGGAAGTATTATGTTCAACAATGAAAAGTGGGCCAATATACTCCTGTTAAAGGCAACAGGCTTGGTCCTATTCAATTCAAGGAGGTCATGACCGCAAATTCAAAATGGAGCTTGACAAAGATGCAAATAAGACTAGCCTTAGAGGATCAGATCAAAGATCCACTTAATCCAATGTCTCCTCTCTCCATTACTAAGGTGGATGCTTAAGGACAGGTGTAAGGACAGGGTGAAAAGCAGTAAAGGTTGGTGCAACTACAGCCTTCAAGAACTAGAGGCTCAGCGATTTCCCGAGCAAGAGTGCTGCATTTGTGTTTAGTAACCCCCAATAGATTTTCCTGCCAGGAGTTCACTTATCTGCTTTTTGAATCTGTTAGTTTCAGCATCCAAAACTTGCTGTGCCAAGGAAGTTGGCCATGGTGGTAGGCCAGGCATAAGCAACACAACGAATCTCCCCCCACTTTCCAGAAGTGTGGTGAAAGAACATGGGTTCTTTTGGACTGGTTTTGGTGTCTTAAGACCACACAATCTGTAGCTACTAAAAATAAAACTATGGTGCCACATCTGCTTTCGAAGACCCTAAATCACAAAAAGCTGAAAACATTTTCTGTGGCTGTATCCCAAGATGTTCATCCTTTTCATGAACCTTTCCCTAATCAACTACTGCTCACCAGTGTCACAGGCAGAATACTGGGCTAGAGGGGTGCTTATCAAGCATAGTATGGTTGTATATTTATGACATTCTTTCAGAAAAGCAAGTATAAAATAATAACATTGCCATTAGGCTTAAACACACCCCTTGCAACATATCTGTATGTTGGTTAAGGACTGATCTATACACACGTACTTTTCAGTCCATGTGGTCATGTTATTTTGGTTAAAGGGTATATAAATATTTGCTGAAGCAAGACCTAAAATACAAGGTTTATAAAAAAATATTAAAATATTTACATATTTTTAAACTTCTGCATATACAGAATGTATTTGTCTTAATACATACTAAATTAAGCATAACTATATTAAATCAGTAAGTATAAAATATCATGTTGAAGTAGTTTAGATAAAAACTGGTTTTTCAGACCTTTTGAAAGGATCAAAATGCATAGGTATAACTATACTTGTCATGAAAAAACTTTCATATTAAATTTCTGATAATTCTTGAATTAAGATCATTAAGACCTGATCCCCATGCTAATCTCTCTGATTTTACCTCGATGCACAATTACTTTCCTCAGATAGTAATATCTCATTTACAAGCTTATCTCCCTCTCTAGATCATATGGAGAACTGAAATTCACAAAACTGTTTATTGTGAGTTTCTTACTGAAAAGTACAATTTAAATGCCCCAAAAGTTTCCTGCACCCAAAAGTTTCTAATCTTTTAGCCTCAGCTCTACTTTTAAGCATGTCCTTTATGAAGCAACTGCTGTTGGTTAGTACTTAAATGACTGCAAAAATTTTTCAATGTCATTCCTTAATTTCTAATACTTTGATACAATGATTACAACAGTGCTGTGAGTTTTGTGTTATTTCTAGTAAACACATTCACTAGATTCTTCCTTTCTGTTTCCACATAAAATTTAACATACTTTTTTTTCTCCTCCTCTTAACCACACATAGTCAATCTAGAGTTTAAGTAGAATGTACTGACTTCTAACAAATTTCATCACTGCAAGCACTGGCACAGTATGTATTAATTTTCTCATAGAGGTGTGTAAATTGTGTCAGGTAAAATACATGATAGAGGGCAAATAATAGAGAATATAGTAAATGGATGGAGGATTAGAAGTGCAGGGCTTTTTCAGATTCCAGCATAAATGAAAAATTATGCATGCATCAAGTTTACAGAAATGGGAAAAAACGATGCAGTGACATGAATATATCTGTGCTAGAACAGAAATTTCAAGTTCCTTTATATGCAATGTATGAATACTGTTAAAGGCATGGCAAGCACTGTCTTTCTTATTTAATTAATTCAAGATTTCTATTCCTCAAGCATACAAGGAAACAAAACCAAAGCTCATCCTGGTTGAGTGTGCATCCTAAACAAAAAGTTGTGATACAAAGGCACCTTTAACTCCTGCTGTGTTGAAAGACAGCGTGATGACCCCCTCCACCACCACCCCCCTCCCCCAAACCGATTCCAAAAGAAAAGCAGTGAAGCACTTTCTCTGGAGAGCAATAAGCTCTGGGTTCTGAAAAGAAAGAGGTATATTCCAGTTTCTCTCAGAAAAATCTGAATATGGTGCTGACATCCTGGAGAAGTTTGTAATAATTTCCCGTTCTCTAAGTTGCTTTATTGATTAGCTCACCACTTATTTTTACCCTTTACTGCGAATATAATTGAGTCTTTTAAGTCATTGTAAGCATTAGAATGGAGACTAGAAACTCAAAAGCTAACTGAAGGAACACTTGGTGCTCACCATCTAATGCTTTTCTAGGTATCTAGTTCTCCATCTGAGTATGTCTCTCCAGTGTTCAAAAGCTGAATTTGACCAGAAATATATCCAACAATTCTACATAGTCATTGAGGATGGGGGAGAGAGGAATTTGTGACACAACCATGTTATAAGACCACTCTATTAAAAAAGTTGAAATTACTTAAATAATCAGAATAAATGGCATTAACTGAAGAAAACCTGTGTGACTGCTACACTACTAATGGAGGAAGTATGATCATCTGTGTCTTCCTACACAGGAACTGTTTTTATCATAACTATACAATCTTAGGGAATTATTTCCCTAAACATACTTCAAATAAAAGCATGCATCACTATTGGAATTCTTCACTGGTCCACTTCAAAACATCTGATGCATTCCCACACTGGCATGGATGGCTAGGTAAACATGACCTCCAAGAAAGGAGGGAAACAAAAAACAATGCTTTTGGCGTACGTATTTCTTTTAAAACAAAGTAAAATCAGTTTCTCTCCTAAGCCAATGACAACATAACATACTTTAACATTATTTTCTATGTATCTTCATACTATTATCTCTAAATGCTAAGATTTATCAGAATTCACCAGCAGCTATACTCAAATACTTCAAAAGCCTTACTTCAGCAAAAGGATGCATTGTTTTATCAGTGATAAGAATATAACATGCTGCCTGATACTTGGGATTTTCATTACCATTGTGTTTACTGGTGTTTTATATTATATAAATACCTAAGACTGTACAATCTGGGAGACATTTAAAAGTAATTATATGAGATCATAATTACACATATTCTGACAGTACAAACATTTCACATATTCTATCATTTCAGTATTCCCCCACCACCACCCCCCAAAAAAAAAATCATTCACTACAGAATGGTCTAAGCCAAGGAAACCAGTAGATTCACATATTACATGCTGTTCTTGCTTGCTGGAGTGGTTAACACTCCAGTCTGCAATCCTTTTAATTTTCTTAACCTTGCTCATTACACTGCTTATGCATTTTGTTACAAAATACTTTGTAAGAAATATACAGGAAACTGAACAAACTAAAAGGAACTCAATAAAGAGAAAAACTGAAAAACTTTAACTGGATGCAGGATTCAGACAGTTAAAGCGTTACAAGAAAAGAAATACCAGAGAAAAGACTATTAATCATAAAAGAATAATTAAAATTCTAAGAACAATAAAGTTTTTCCTAAACTAAATCAACTCTCAATAAGAGTTAACCACTTAGTTTAGCTTCTCCAGAAATCCAGGTCTAAACTGCCATCTAGAGATAATAAAAAACCAACTATTTGAATTATGAAAAAACAAGTCTTGCCATAAGACACAAAGCAATCCCCCTTTATCAGGAAGCAGCTCTCCAAAACTCCAGGTTTATACAGGGATTACCATCTGCATTTCACAAAAAAGAACATGGCCAAGTAGAACAATTTTTAGCTCTGTATCTAAATGAACATCTTGCCTTGCTAACATGTAAAATCCTTGTTCCCCTTTTATGTGCAGTCAGAAACACAGAGATGTTAACACTTTGCTTTCTTTCTGTAGTCAATGGATAAGGTCTGTTTTGTAGGAATAAATTAAGCCACACAAGTCAAGTACTGGTGCTTTTCAAGGCAGAACAAAAAAACCTAAAGCAAAAATCCCAAACCCAACCCTGTATCAGTCCATGTTAGTTACAGATCACAGACTCACTTGACAACCTGAACCACCCATACTCCGCTAACACCCAATACTGCAGTATTTGAACAAGGAGCCAGCTGAGGAAGATGTGTGCCCCTCTCGACCCACCCTCCGCTAACCCTGTAGCTCCCAGGCAATCCAAGCTTGCTTTAAGGCAGGATCAGTTGGCACAAGCAGCCCTTCATGTTGGAGGCTGCAAAGAAGGGTATTGTTAGAGGTGCTGCACCCAACTTCTTCTCAGGGCCCCATGGCATGCAGAACCCCACCCCTCCCTACAGCCCTGCTTTCCCAAAGGTCGGGAGGCTCACTCATCATTCATGCACAGCTGCTTTGCCCTGCTCTTTCACTTTGCAAGAGAGGAAGGAGAGGGAGCACGCTCTGCTTCCAGCTCTTCCTCCTCCATGCTCAGGAAGAGCAGTCCTATAGAAAAGAGGTGCAAGACGAGTACCGTAAATATCAATGTATCACTTCAGTGTCAACACATCATTTTGTTCCTGCACATGCGCAGAACTAGGAGAACACTGCCATCACTGGATGAACCACAGCTCCCCCCAGCACCTACACAGCTTCCTACACCACTTCTAAGTTAACACATTGAAAATAAATAGCCAACAAATCTGAAAAGAGAAAGATAAAAAATCCACAGTTTTCTCAGTTCATTCTGATATCATGTTAACAGAGGAACGGCTCATGACTTTTTATCCACTGTAGATTTACCACAACTTTACTACATGTCCTGTTTCTGTTGTTAACACTAACGGCTGCAATGAGCTGAACAAGTTCACTACTGATCTGTCATCTCCCTCAGTGTAGGCGCACAACATCTTGACTGTCTTTTACAGTTTTTTGTTTTAAATCTATACGCACATAGTATTTGTATGAAATGGAGACTATGTATCATTATAACCTTACTTGTTTCCAGTAAAGTCCCAAATGGCTCACAAAGAAAAGGCTGGGGACGTTTCACCTCATACCAATTGCGGACTTGTTTCCTCACTGAAATGTGGCAACGGCACACAGCATGGTCACGTCTGTACCGCAGGAAGCAACTAACAGCTCCCTGTCTTCTCCCAGCTCTCACTGCCTCCTCTCACAGGAGGGAGGGCAGCTGCCATCAGTGGCCAGGAGACGGACACTGTGCTTAAAGTCTGCATTACTGCTTTAGCTGGGGTCAGGATTCTCTCTTGAAGTGTATCTTCTCAATCACACTCACCGAGGATTGGTTTATGTTGTGAACCCATCTTAAAGCACATGTCCTGAACCCAAACAAACAAAAAACCAAACAACCCCCAAATACAAACACTCCAAGAATGCACCTAATGTATTTTGGCCTCATACTGGCTTTCATTCCATGAGACCAGACTATACCTACTCAAAAAAAAAAACCCAAAAAAACCCAAAAAACCAAAAAACCCAAAACCAAAACTTTAAGCCCTGAAACATGCATACCATGGGCCTCAGGTCACCAAAACCAAAGGCTTTAGTCTATAGATCTGCTCCCATTAGTCTACTCTGCTTGCTAATGTAGACAAAGCCAAAGACTACAAGAATCTGGATCCTCTCATTCTCCCCCCTTCCCAAGGACAGTAAGCAAATATAAAGCACAGTGGAACTACCAGTGAGGGCTAACGAAGGCTTTCCCATTACAAAAGTCAATCTATTCCCTGTATATTAAATTCAAAAGTTGTATTTACATATTACAGTAGAGGCAAACCCAAGCTACATGAGTAATGGCTTTCAGCTTTTCAATTTTAAATTATTTAACAGCAACATCAAAGAATAGATTAAAAATTACTAATGTATACATCGGTTACATGAGGTCAAAGCAGTTATGTCTCTTTAAAATTGAGACATGTAATTTTGATTTAGACAGAATTTGAAGGAGAATGATACTACTTTTACCAAGAGGATGGTCTTAGAATGAGAAGAAACAATATTTGGGGAGAGAATGTTATAGTTGGGCTTTGTATACACAATGTAAATAAACAGAACTTGGTAAAACTCAAAGCTACAAAACTGATTAAGCACAAGCCTCTGGAATCATTTATAACTAGAAAAGCTCCACAAAGCACAGCTGCAAACGTTTGAAGTACTCAGTTCCAATGATCAGAAGTACAGCTCTCCTGGATATCACCATTTCTAAGAGCTGAAATTAAGACAGAGAAAGAGGAGCAACTAACACGAGAATATTTGGTGGTAGAGAGTTTTATATCTAAACTAGGGGACTAACGTATGCTTCTAAGCTTCCAGGTCTGGATCGTAACCCTTTATCAAGGGGTTATCAACAAGACCTAAGCATGCAACCTTTCCCTCATCTCCTACAATAAAAACTGGGAGCACAAGTTAGAAACAACCTAGCGCATGCTTCATGCAGGTCTTGGACAACTGGGGGTCTAGAACTACTGGTCACATTGTGAAGTGCCCTTGTCCTGAAGGAGACACAAAGCTGTAGTGTGCGAATTCAGCAAGAGTGAGAAGTACAGCTCTGGCAGGGTAGGGATCAGACAGCTCAAACTGAATAGTAACACACATGGAGTTTGGGGAAGTGAACAAAAGGGACCCTCCTCAGGGCAAGTATTAAGACAACTTTCTAGTGTCCTTTTTGTGCAGCAAGGAGACTCTACTGTATTATTTTCTTATTCTAAAAAATAAATTAAGCCTTATCTACAGCACATTAATTTTGAGTCAGGAAGTCTTTCAAAAGAAAAGAGAATAAGCAAAATAATATTTTAATACAAAAAGACAACAGTCTGTCTTATTTTCTGATGACCTTTCCAAGGTGCCTGAGTGCACAACAGACAGGAAAGGACTTCACGACCAAACTCAAAGAATCTAGTCCAGTTCCAACTCCAAACTCCTCACCTTATGCCTATGCACCGAATACATGCATGCACACATACAACACCTTCAGCTGACAAAGACACAAGATCCTTTTTCTCTTAATTGACAAGAATGGTGCACATGGGTTCTACATCTACACAGACAGTAATTCCTCTCCTATAAGAAATTTACTCTAAGCATAACACTGAAAAATCCACTTCCTCACCTCTTTGCCCTATGAACCTTCCTTACACCTCCGCAATAAGGAGCTCATACTTCAGTACTCCATTAACAGCCAACTCTTCTTCCCACTAGCATTTGTTAATTCTCATCATTATGTTAATGAAAGTTAGAATTCCTTCAGGCAATGCTATTTTTTAAAATATCCAGTTTACACTGAGAACACTCACAAACAATTTATATTAATACACCAAACAAAACATACTATTACACATTTTAGAAGGGGTCTACTATTACAATAAGGTGGTTTTGTTAATTTTTCTTTTTTGTGAGATATCAGATCCTGCATATAATAGATAATTTCTTTCTTGACTTCCCAACATGAAAAACAGCTCCTTGTAATCATTAAGAATCAAACCCAGAACAGAAGAGCATATTTTGTAGGAATTATTATTAACTAATAGAAATTTAGTAGGAAGTAGCAAAGTAGGAGACAACAGGTTTCAATAAGATAAACACGCAGTTGAGAGGCAGGAACTCCTAATTTCCAGCTTAGGCCTTCCAGTTGTTATAACTTGTCCAAGGCCACATCTGACCTATGGTTCAATTTCCATAAGTGAAATAAATAACAAAACTGCCATACCCTAGGTTTTACTTGCCTTACAGCCATGTTATAGAACTAATTTTCATTTGTATAATGCTCTGGTAATGCAACAAGTGCTAACAAAACATGCTGTCTCCAGCCTTGGTGGTATCTTATTGTGCTTACACAGATTATAACCTATGATAACTATGACTGGAAGACAATCTTTGCCATAAACCCTTTCACGTGCTTATAACTTTCCAAGGTGCTTATTGCTGTGGTTGAGTTTTTTCCCACCTTCGTCGTTACCCAAAGGTGGCTGTTCTGAATTCTTCAAAAAGGTTGGTTTTGATTGTTAGAAGTCATTTTCCCAGTGTAAAGCAATTCTGAACACTTTGAACTCCGAGCTTTATGATTTCATCTTTTAAATTCGAATGAAAAAGTTCTCCATAAGCAAACTCACATCAAGTTTGAAAAAAGTTCTTAAAACTTTACAATGTAAAACTGAAGTGCTAGGCACAGAGGGGGAAAACCTATATGCCTAAAATCAGATACAGTAGATGTTCTCACACAGCTAGTTAACAGGAACACAGAAGCTCACCTTCTGAGGACAGACTGTAAGGCTTCCAAGAGAACATGAATACTGTGAACACAACAGGCAGTTCAGCTTCAAATTAAAATTTAGATGAAGGACTTTAAAAGTCCACTTGTCTCCTCCATACAGATGCTGCCCTCTGACTTGCACAGAAACATTTCAAATACCCCGTTGCTGCTACTGAGGGAAATACGATGCAGCTGCCACTGCTCCCAGACAGACTGCCACCCATCCACAATGTACTCAAGGGAATGGCAGCCTCAACTATAGCCCCATGTGTGAGAAAGCAGGGCTAGCAAATAGCACCATGCAAGAGAAAAGGAGATGGAAAGATTAACAAAGCCTGGGCTGCAAGACCATACACCTCTTCCCTTCAACATCTCTTTCTGTGGGTTACAGACACGCTTACTCACACAGGTGCAGCAGAACAAAAACATATGGTGCTTGTTCCAGCCTGGGATTACACCTGAGCTAATAAGCCTCCCTGATCAGAGCTGGCTCTCAGCACTCTGGTTCTGGAAGCACAACGCAGACAAATGGAAGTTGGCTCTGGAAAGAGCCAGTACAGGTCTGGGGTTTATTAGCTCAGGCTTTGCACCATGCAAAAAAATATCAACTGGCCCTAGAGGCCAAATAGCTTATTAAAAGTGATACTGAGCCTAAGCTAATAAACCCTGACAGATCCAAACTGACTCTGCATGAAGTCAACTCAGGTGTGCCTGCATCTGTGGCACAATTAATCCACAACTGCAATAATCCACTCAAAAACAACTGGGAGAACACTATCTGAATTTAAAAAACACTTTTCTTTTACAGAAAACAAAGGGGTTAACTTTTGTTCAGTTATACAGTTTCTGTTCTTCTGAAAGGAACATCGTGAGGTTCAAGAAAATGAGATATCTGGCTTTTATGACTGTGAGACTAATCTTCCACAGCTAAATCAAGTCAATATCTCATGATTTGCCTAAGCTACAAAACAGACAACATCAGTACATTTAGTGCTTCCCTTGCCTTGCCAAGAGAGGGGTAAGACTGAGAAGATCCAAGCCAAGTGTATTATACCACTGCTAGGAGGTATCAGAGTAGCATCAGAGAAGGCAGCAAGAATATTTAATGCGAAGGAGGGCCCAATATCAGAGACACAAAACGATAAAATGTTCAAAGAGAAAATCCCCTCACACCTTTCTTTTAACTCTTTCTCTGCTACACCATTCCTCCAATAACTATATGAATGAACCAAGTAATTAATGGATTTAAATGAGATTCTACAAAGTTATCCCATAAAAATCTAATTGCCTTAGTCCTTAATGAAGCCCCCCCCCCCCAAAAAAAAAAAGGAGAGAACAGGGGGATGATAATGGGTGAAGTTAAAAAGATAAGGGACACTTAAAGGATAGAAAGCAAAGAAAAAATACTCGATTTATAGATACAAGTTTAAAAAGATAGATTGACATCTGGAAATAAAAGTTACTAGAAGACCAAGAAAGAGCCACAAAACGGAAAACTGTTTGGGTTTTGTTCAAAATAAGTAAAATAAAATTGGTTGACAATACCATTGCAGTTAAAACAGTTTTGACTTTTAATCTCCTGAAATTATTCAGTGGGTTTTTTTTTTCACTTTGATTAGCCTTTCAGCTAAAGTAGTTGTTTATTAAACTCTTATTAGCCTCAAAATACGATCTCAGACAATGTAAGCTGAAGGAAATCATTCTAGTACTTGTAACATGTGTTAAGCAAAAAAAAAAAAAAAAAAAGGTGGCTAACATCACACAGCAGCATGTATTTTAAGCTGAAAATGTTAATTTAGAAAACTACCTTAAATGCATGTCTAAATGGTCAGTGAAATTGTGAAGTTTTATCTTCAACGGCCTACTGTAATAAAGCCTTTGCTTCTTAACAACAGCTCCACACAGGTCAAAGATACTTGACTTTACTGAGGATTACAAATGTGATTGCACCCTATTGTGAAAAATCCCACACAGGGACAAAAGGCACAATAAAATAACACAAATAGAGTTTGCATCTTGAAAGCACTATTTCCTCCAACTCTCTCAGGGACAGAAGTCTGTCCTGCTACTAAAGCAATGCTCCAAGATCTGCCCAATTTTGCTGATACCTAAATGGGTTTCCTAAAGAGGTATGTCATTCCAGTCTTCCATGACCTCATGGCAACATCACTCCTTAGCCATCTGCAGTCATCCTGAATCCCCCCAAAATTAGCAAAGATTCTTCCTGTTCCGCGTTACAAAGGACAACTCGAGAATAGCATTGACTCGGTGTTATTTTATGCACATATTTTGTGGTTTTAGAGACCCCAATAAAGGTACATCCCTGTACAAAAGCTTCTCCAAACCCACTTTTGCCTCATTCAATGCTTCAAAAACTCCATGCCCCAAGCATGGGATTATCAGGTAGGCTACTGGCGAAGAGACAGTGAGGGAAGATGGCAATTCCTTGCTCCCCACCTGGGCTCCTCTAGCAGGTTCTTTACCATACTAACCCCCCTGTT
>KL261839.1:9830-22957 GCA_000699545.1 Podiceps cristatus | reverse complement strand
TAGGGAAACATTTAGATGAGTATTATGCCAGGTACAATACTTTTCCAACAGTGAATTTTCATTGTACTTCAGCTTCTCAATTATAATACAGAAGAAAACGTAGTATTTAGCCCAGCAGCCTATATGCAAAATTATACATGCTAACTATTAGGAATATCTGTGCAAACATACTGTAGGAGAGGGGAGTCACTTACTTGGTGTTCCATGAGAGTCTCTGTTATCACCATGATGCTGTGTACACATACAATTGAAGAACGAAGAACAGCAAACAAAAAAATCCAGGCGAGGAAGAAGCAAGTGCACAAAAGCAGCAGCAGCGGGAAAGAAGGACAATGAAAACAGTGTTAGTTCATAAGTAAAATACAACATGCACCTCAATACCAAAGGCAAGACCTCAAGAGACTTAGCAGTTCAGAAAAGTTGAAGCAACAAAACTGACAAATACGCTTGTAGAGAAGCCATTATTAGAAGCCACCATCATACATGGTTAGTGAACAGCAACTGCCCCAACTGCTAATTCTGAATAGAACCTCTCCATCAGCAATTTAGTGCTCATATGACCTAACAGACAATATATTTTAATATATTTTTAGATGGAATGTTTTCAGAAGACTAAAGCTCTGAAGAAAGCTGAAATAATACAGAATTTGGTTCCAAAACCGCTCCACTTTCAGACAGGTGTTTTAGAAAGACAAACTTGTAAACGGTCAGTAATGTGCAAGCACCACTAATGCGGACCCAAGCCTAAGTGCTTTTGCACACCAATATGAACTTAGAAGCCACAGATCCAGTTCATCTACAAACACGGGTAACATTTTAAATTGCTCAGGATGCAACACAAGTGGTGCAGTTTTAAATTTAAGAGGACGTTTTCTATGAAAGTATTTCTGAAGAACTGAGTTGTATAAAAAAATTCTCTGTCCCACTGAATGCATCAAATATAGGCGCTACAGGAGAGTAATTACACAGTAATAGTCTGTACTCCTTTCTGGCACTTGATCTGGGATCTTTTATAAATCATTGCTACCCAAGGCCACAATCAGAGCTAAGATCCCACTGTGCTCAGCCATATACAGACGTAAGGTAAGTTCCACCTATCTCTTAAATGATTTACTACCTTTGAAACCCACAAACAACCGAAAAGGAGGAGAAAACAAGCAAACTGATCAGCATGAACATTTCCTCCTTAAAAATAAAACAAATCCAAACACGTACCTCTGTGTCCCAAACAAAAAACCTTCTGCTCCATAAAGGAGAGAAATCCTTGCCCTGCTTTAAAGAGGGTCCAATCTTGCCTCTCTTATCAGGACTAAAGAGCAGGAAACAAAAAAACAAATAAAACCAAACCAACCAAACAAAAACCTAAAAACCCCTCAAACAAACAAGCAAAAAGTCTTAGCAAGCAGGAGTCTTGTTCTACACTCCTGCTCTCAAAACACGGATTTTTATCCCTCACAGCTGCCTAAGGGCATTAAATTGACACTGCAACATGCAAATGCGAAGTACTGCAATGAGAACACTACAATGGCAGTACACATCACCGGGAAGGCGAGGGAATCCTTCTTTCATAATTTTGCACTTTCTGAAAAAGGACTCGATTAAACAAGAGAAGCCAAAATAAATTGAAAGTGCACTTGGTAATCAACCAAGTCTATCCCTGTCAAAGACTAAACTTAAGTCAAAGAGTGAAACACTGCTAAAGGAACCCATGAATTTACCAGACAGGTTTAAGTGCTAGTACATGAAATGAATTCAAGAACACAACGGTTTTCAAGGAAAAGTGTTTCTTTTTAATTTTAATGAACAGGTAATGTACTGCAGACTAGGAAATAATTTCTGTTCGGACTGGAACTATATACCCTATGCTGCTTTTAGATTTAAGAGAATAGTGACTGACAAGAGAGCAAGAGAAAGGAGTCTGCTGTAACTGTACAGAGATCCAACTGAAGGACTGGGACCACCACTATTCATCACTGCTTTATTTCACACTGAAAGTTGGAAAGCAAGAGAAGAGAACTGGAAAAAAATAAATTGCTAACAGACATCTAGGACCAGAAGTTTCTGAGACTCAGACGGCACGTTCACTCACAGCGCATACTTACGCATTGAAGCGTGAAAAAGCACCGCAGCAGGTCCAGTCTCACTGCCTGCCTCTCGAGCAGCCTTGACCAAGATACAACATGACACCACAGAGCAGGGCAACCTGTCACCCGAGACGATGCAGGGGCTTTTTATGTAAATATTTTAGCATTGCATGGTTAATCCTATGAACTGGTACAAACAGCTCCTACGCCAGAGGCTGAAACACAAGCCTGTCTAACTCTGTCACTGATCTTCTCTAACAGATATTCTGTTTACACACCAAACTGCCTCCGTTGCTGGTCAACCCTCTCTCTTCATTAGAACTATTTGGGCCTGCGTATTCACCTAAAACCTGCAGCATTTATATTTCTAAATATTGATACAAGATGTTAAGATTCTGAAATAGGACCATTTCGGCCAAAACATGTTCCAAAAGCCCACTGCAACCCTACCACCTGCAATTCATATCACTGTGGATTGGGGATTCAAACCCCTAAGGAAACAAAACATGACGGTTTTACTACTTCAGTGTTTTCTCTGAAAAGAATGCCCTCAGGCCACTCCGGTCCATCGTCTCCCACAATTTTTATTCTAAATATGCAAAATTAAGAGAAATATACACTTACTTCCAGAGGCACAGCCAACCCTTATTTTCACATTTATCTAATTGATCTTTGATTACAGATAACAGAACAAGTCCTTTGAAAAGGGAGGTTCTCAACACTACATGACTGATTTTAGTTTCTGCTGAGGCACATTTAGTTAAAAGTGTCATTCCCAAAACATACAAAACCTAGCCCTCCTCCCAGTAAAGTTTTAGATTAAGACTAAGGAACAAAACCAGCAATATAAACCATCATATCAGACAGCAGCCATAATTCTGTTTTCATACAAAGGCAGCTCTGTGCTTCAAGAAAAGTAATATTTTTAGACATTCATTTCTCAGAAATAAAGCTTATAACAACTGCTACTAAACTTCAAATTATATCTGCCAACTTGTCCTATAAAACAAAATCCTTTTCCCGTTGAAGTCCAGGGTAAAAGCAAAAACACATGACATGCTAGCATGTCTGAATCTCACACTGCAAAAAATAAGTTTGTTAAAAATTACATACTGGATTTACAATCTAAACCTACAGCTAAATTCTTAATATAAGTTTAAATGCGCATTTTAAAGCCAAGTCGGAGTTCCCACCTTACTGAAGACAGACTTTTCCTGAAATCAGTCTCTAATCTGTGTAAATCACTAAAATTAATCATGTTACATTTAAATTCAGGACCACTAACCCAACCTGTAAAGTTGATAAGTAAAAAGGACCTCTGTACTATGCTTTAAGGAAGAAAAGTGATTTTATGTTTGCTGATGTATTTAATGACTGTAAAATCATATCAAAGGCAATGTATTTCTGAAATACACACTTTAGTAAAAATCAGAGCCACCTAGAAAGTTTTCTAGAAAAATCATTTAGGAAGAGAAGGGTTTACACCAAACATTCCCATGTAATGTTCTGAGTTCTGGGCCAGTGAGGCTTGCTTAAACGAAAATTATTATTTTATAGAAAAATAGTCAAACACTGTTTTCAAACATGAACTGAAACCAAAGTATCTCATATTTTGCACTGCTTTAATGGTGCCAGACTACAAAAAAAAGTTTGCTGAGCTGTCATCAAATTTGTGTTCAGATACAGTGTATATAAACCTAATTATCAGACAAGAAAAGCATTTCATGTAAGACTTTTCTCTCTAAACTGATTTTGGAAAGAAAAGCCCACCATAGTAAGTTCTGTGATCTGCTCTGTTTTTCTTTTACACACAAGCCAAAAAGACATTAGAAAGTTGACATCCCTAAAAAAGGCTTTTTCGGGTACCTCCTAGAAACCCCTCAAATGACTTAAGCCATGTAGCAAAATGTTGACCACTGTTCTTCATGCATGTTTGCAACTCACATATTTTGTGAATTTTAATTGGACAAATGGAATTTTTAAAAAAATCAGATTGTAGCTAAAAGTCTGGAATATTGAACAATCTCGGACGTGACCCTTCAAAAAAATTTAAAATTCTGGGAAGTGTCAGGATTTGGATGCACTTGGAAGTCTGCCAAAGTTCTGTGTCCAATCTCTCTGAAAATATATACTCTTTTTTTTTAATACATCAATTTCAGTTTTTTACTATAGTGTACACCAGACACTATAGTATACATAAGTATATTAGACTCCCAGGTAAGCATTCAAAAGTGTTTTTAACAGCTGTGATGCAACACACGAAACTTCACATATTACCTGCAATTAAGATAGACAATTACTCCACTAAATGACATTTTGGTAAGAAATGCTTAGAGTAGCCAATCACAGTATACCATCAATTAAAAAAAAAAAAAATATTCTGAGCTGACACTTCAGGTGCCTAAGCACAGAGGATGAAAGGCAAATTTATCCTTACACTCAGCATTCTTCTGAAGCAGACCTAGTAAAACATAGAGAGCCTCATTTCACGATTCCTTCTTAAAATCACTAAAATCACACTATTGTGAAGACATGACACAAAAAGAAAACTAGCACATTTCAAGTTCCTTTCAAGTTTTTTGTAAACTAGTATTTTCTTTTTTGGAGGAAACAAGACTTTTTAAAAGAATATATCCTATTGTGCTGTTGACAGATGATACTCATAGTATGTTGTGCCTGGGATATAGATATATAGGCCGTGCAACAAATCAATTAATGTATTTATTACAGAAAAAAAGCCAAGGATTTTCTTAATGCATTGCATTAAGAAATTTTGCACTGCAAAATAGCTTGTCTCCAAATTCATCACTTAAGATAAAACCAGTAATAAAACACTTAATCAAATTAATAGCTCCACGTTGTAGTTAAACCATCACAAATAAAGTTGGTCACCAATGAGGTGTTAAACTTGACCTTCACCTCAGTTACAGAAAAAAATATCCTATTTGGCCTTTGGCAGGCAGTGCTTCATAACAGAAATCAGCTTCGGAAACTAAAAAACATTTCCTGCTTCAGCTATTAGAATGCTTCTGTACAACATAGCTAGTGGAAAAATTAAATTCTTAAATAATTTCAACATAATGATGATAATTAAGTGTCACAGTACCCACTGGCCTTTCCTGTTTTTAAATTGTGCTTAGGAAGAAAGAGCTGGTGTTCCCACTACTTCAGAAATTTTATAATCATCACAGGTTATCAAATCTTACACCTGAAATGACTCTGATAACATAATTATCTTCCTGCTTTTTCTGCCCCTCATTCCACCAAGAAATACATTATTTTTTTCTTTTGTCCACAGTCACTAACTAGTAAAGTGCCAATTAGCAAGACAGAGAGGAATATCTTTTTCTTTTGGGACTCAGAGACACCAAGGATCAAATCCAAGAACTGGATGTTTCTTGACATCCAGCCCTCTTGCCATAAGAGCCTAGCAAATGATGGGTGATACTACACGATATTCTAAATGCATTCACCAGAAAAGCATCAATTCATTCCAAACTAGAACAGATTCAAGCCATTTAATCCTATCCCTGCAAAAGCATCCTCATTCATCTTATTACATGAAGAAGCATTTAAGTCACCATGCTGGTTTTAGCTAGGATGGAGTTAATCTTCTTCACAGTCACTACTATGGGACTGTTTGGGATTTGTGCTGAAAACAGTGTAGATGATACCACAGGGATGTTTTCGTTGCTGCTGAGCAGGGCTTACACAGAGTCACGGCCTTTTCTGCTCCTCACCCACCCCACCAGCGAGGAGGCTGGGGGGGCACAAGGGGTTGGGAGGGGACACAGCCGGGACAGCTGACCCCGACTGACCCGAGGGATATTCCATACCATCTGGCGTCATGCTCAGCACATAAAGCTGGGGGAAGAAGGAGGAAAGGGGAGATGTTTGGAGTGATGGCGTTTGTCCTCCCATGTAACCATTAGGCATGACGGAGCCCTGCTTTCTTGGAGATGGCTGCACACCTGCCTGACGATGGGCAGTAGGGAATTAATTCCTTGTTTTGCTTTGCCTGTGCACACAGCTTTTGCTTTACCTGTTAAACTGCCTTTATCTCAACCCATGAGTTCTCTCACTTTTACCCTTCCCATTCTCTCCCCATCCCACCGGGGGGAGTGAGTGAGCAGCTGCCTGGTGCTTAGTTGCCAGCTGCGGTTAAACGGTAACAGTTACTCACTGAATTTCTGTCAAGTTCCCCATCAACTGCAACAGTCTCCATGCTGAAAGGGCGTGTGGTCTGTCTCTCTGTCAGTTAAAGTTCTTCCATCCTGCTACGCGAGATTCTGAAAGAAAAAAGAAAAAAAAAAAAAAAAAACACAACAGTAATTCACTTCCAATAACTGAAATCTGTTTAAGAGCCACACTCATCTGTTTTAAGAGGGTAAGTACTCTCTTATTGTAAACTGTGTATATTATGGTTCCTTGTAAAACATGCATATCACTTGTAAAAAAATGAACTTTTTAGGAATGAAGGGAGAGGCCAGTTTCAAATAAAACGGCCATAACAAAAGCTACCCACAGAGATTGGTGTTTACTTTTAACCATGCGTGCATCAAACAAGGAAGAGTTATGCTGGAAGAACACAAAACAAAAACAAACCGAAACCAACCCACAGGTGTTGCCCTGTATTTCCTCTCATTTCAGAGTCCCCAGCAGCACACCGCTCCTACCTCACAGGCATGTGCACACACGCCATTTGGGTACATAAAAGCTATTCTAGAGCAGTCAAGAGTTTAGGGCTTCCCAGCATAACTCCAGAAACAACCCCATTTGCTTTGTGCAACAGACACAGAAATTAAACCATTTGTGCAAACCAGCACCCTCTGTGGCAGAGCAGGCACTCACATGCCTCTCTGGCTGTGTGCGGTGACCGCAATGCCTCATTCTCTAGATATTTCCTATTTACTTTTTTTTGCTAGAGAATGAAAGCTATAATAAACCTTTGTATTCAAACCACACTCGAAGTCGCCAGTGAGACAAGAAAACAGTCTGGAATCAAGCAAAACTCAGTGGGGAAAAACATGCCTTAACTGTTCCATTCATTTAGTGGGTTTCGGGAGGGAAGCAGACCAGGATGGGATGGATGCCTGCAGGGATGCCCATTGCTCTGCTGCTCTCTCCAAGGCTCCCATCAGCAAGGCAGAAGCGGACACAACGCCTGTAAACTGGCCTGTTCCAAACAGTTCCAGTACCCAGCAGGGAGACAACCCTGCAGTCCCACCCTCCACGAAGCCATGCTCACACTGCCCTTTCCTCTGGCCACAGCAAGTGTTTGATCAGAGAATCAGCCCAAGGCCATTTTCTTTCTGTCTTGGGTGGGGTGAGGGGGCAGGAAGCAGCTTAAAGTACAAGGCAGGTTGCTAAACCAACACTTGTGTAAGAACAGGGGTAGCATGGAGATAGTGACTCTTTTTTTTTTTAAGCTACAATGTTAGCATATTGTGCTTGGAGTACACACCAAGCTATGGCTTTAGCTCAAAATTGAGCAGAAACAGATTAACTGAGGACAGAGGCTGATTGCATGGGGTGAGGTGGGAGGAGGAATCGTAGCCCCTCCAGGGAGCCTAAGGAGTGTGGTAGGATGCAGGAGAAGGGAGGAGGACGGGAGGGGGGAAAAAAAAAAGAGGACACACCAACCAGATTTGCAGTTCAAAGCCTGCCTCAGGACATACATACTCATGAAAACAAATCTCACTATTAAGAACAACCATTTATTCAACTGCTTTCAATGTTTTTATTATCATACCTTTTGTTCTTGTAGTATGTAAAGCACACTAGAATTAAAAATCCCTTAGGAACATACCGTATTAACACACTACAGCAAGCTACCAGAACATACGCCACTAAAACACAAAAGGAAGCATTAATAAAAAGTTTATCAAAACTGCATTCTAAAGAAGCCGCAAAGTTTACAGTTCCCTATGACTCAGTTCAAAGAACTGACAAGGATTTTACTGAAGTACCTGAGTAATTACTGAGGTGGCAGGTAACTAGGAAGCATACGGCTAGATGTTTTCATGTAAATTAGAAACAGTAGACATCTGAAGGGTGACGACTACAAGTGATTAATTTGCATTGATAAAATGAAAGCTGGCATTACCACAGAAGGAGGAATCCATCCCGGCAGCTCTGTTTCCCGGGGCGGCAGGCGCTGCGACCCACACCTTCCACACACCAGTGCGGGATGCAGAACTGGGTAGCGTCTCTTGGAGGCTGCTCCTTGTCATCTCTTCCCCCCACACCCATTTTAGGTTCTATTATTAGCAGGTACTTCAGCAACACCAGGCTGCATCCAAATTCAATTTACGGAAACACTAAAAATCTCTTAAACAGGATGAAAAAATGAGTGGCACTGCACACATGTATACACTGATATTTAAAGCAGTTAGTTAGCTTTTTTAATTCCACAAACTTGCAACCATACTCAGTTATCCAAATAAACAGATCTTTCCTGACACAGGAACACTCGCCCTAAAAAAAGAGTTTAAAACCCATCTCTATTTTTAACAGACATCTTTTAACTCAGAATTTTTATTGTCAACGTTCCTGGTGTATTCTGCTCCTCCATTTGTTCACATAACCACAGCCACTACATCCTTCCTTATCTCAGTGTCAAGAGTAGTGTCATCTAACAGGTGCCCTAATGTCTAATAGTTAGCATTTATGGTCATCCATGGGCCCCAGGAAACTCATAATCCAGCAGGATCCTGGAGACTGCTGAAAAGTTACCTGGGAGAGAGAGGGAGAAAATTCCGCCTGCTCATGTTTGAACAGACATGCAGAGTAAAGCGGGTGCAGAAAGGGTTAAGGACTACCTTCCCCCACATTGTTTAGCTTATGAGCAGACAGGCAGCTTGGCTTATTTTTCTTGGCAAAACCAAGGCTGCATGTGAACAATATTGCTTCTGAAATATGCCAAAATAAACACCAAGGAAGGAAAAGGGATCCCTCAGCAAAATTATATTGCTAAAAAGACAAGTAAGTAAGGAATTGGAGAACAGATTTATTTTGAAAATTACAGAACCAGAGTAGCCCCGAGGCTTTGAAACAACTTTCCAATCAACTAGGGAAGGAGAGTTTATTTGTTTATTTGTAAATGCAGCCAGTTTATTATGAAGAGTGCTTCCACAAGTAAGTGAGCTCTTTTCTACTTCAGCTAACCCAACCATCAAATTTGAAGACATAACGCCAAACTTAAGTCATCACCTTTCTAGCTTTTGGGGGACATTCATGACATGCTTTTACTGCTCTCTCAAACAAATCAAACACTTGTGAATGTGATCTGCCTGGTTGGTTGGTTTGGGGCTTTAACAGATGTTCCGACTTCACAATCACAACTCTTAAGAGCTTAAATGTTCAGAAGGGCACACACAAACTGAAATTATTTGAAAATAATTACATGATGGCATCCCACTTAATCACCTATGTTTCTTTTATTGACAATGGGTACAAACCTGCACTCAGAATTGTATTGCTCATTTTAAAGCAGCTGTACCAATCAGGCAAACCATTCCAGGAAAAAAAAAGGTATTTCTCTCCAACTGCAACGATCTAGGGTGATCAACTCAGGAGCATATATTTAAAGTAGAAGGGAAGTGCATCCCACTTACCACATAATTGACAACCTGTCCTGTTTCATCTTAATTTATTTTAACAGATTGCATCAGCCATTGGTGGTAGGTTTTGTTTTTTAACAGTCTAGTTTTCACTTAGCTGCACTTTAAGAATGGAAAAATCCTGCTTGGATCCCTGATTGAAGCAAAGGACAGCATGCATCAATGGAAGTTACTACTCTGTGTGAACAGGATTTTATCTAACTATACATATCCATACTCAAATGTCTTGCATGACTTCCCATCTCTTCCTAAATTCTACTCTTTAAAAAAAAAAAATCTCAAAAGCCGTAAGAGTATGCCTTAAGTCCTGCACTTGGGTCACAACAACCCCAGGCAACACTACAGGCTGGGGGAGGAGCGGCTGGAGAGCTCCCCTGCAGAAAAGGACCTGGGGGTGTTGATTGACAGCCAGCTGAACATGAGCCAGTAGCGTGCCCAGGTGGGCAAGGCAGCCAACAGCATCCCAGCCTCTACCAGAAATAGGGTGGCCAGCAGGAGTAGGGAGGTGATAGTGCCCCTGTACTTGGTGCTGGTGAGGCCGCACCTCAAATACTGTGTCCAGTTCTGGGCCCCTCACTACAAGACAGACATTGAGGTGCTGAGCATGTCCAGAGAAGGGCAACGAAGCTGGTGAGGGGTCTGGAGCACAAGTGTTATGAGGAGCGGCTGAGGGAGCTGGGGTTGTTCGGCCTGGAGAAGAGGAGGCTGAGGGGAGACCTCATCGCTCTCTACAACTACCTGAAAGGGGGCTGCAGGGAGTTGGGTGTTGGTCTCTTCTCCCAAGTAACAAGTGATAGGAAGAGAGAAAATGGCCTCAAGTTGTGCCAGGGAAGGTTTCGATAGGCATAATGCATTGACTTCAAAGATCAACGGGGCACCGAGTATGGACAAGGCACACTAGGAGAAAAGAAACCTGGTTGTTTAAATTGGTGTCAAGAGGAGCAAAAATTGACCTAGGTCCTTGCTGGAAAGCGGAGTCACAACAGTACCAGTTAACAGTACCAGAAATGCTTTTCCACAAGGAAGTGCAGAATGGATGAGGTAGGAAGGGACCTCTGGAGGTCATCTTGCCCTCTTGCAAAAGGGGTTTGGACATCTACGCAACTTTTGACCATCTCCAAGGATGGAGACTCCACAACCTCCCTGGGCAACCTCTTCCAGTGTTTCATCACCAAAAAAAAAAAAAAAAAAAAAAGTCTTTCCTGAGGTTCAGAGGGAAGATCCTATGTTTCAGTTTGTGCCCATCCACTCCTGTCCTGTTATTCGGCACCACTGAAAAAAGCCTGGCTCTGTTACCTTTATACTCTTTATGCTTTCCCTTCAGGTATTTATACACATTGATGTGATCTCCCTGAGCCTTCTCTTCTCTCTCAGCCTGTCCTCGTGTAAGAGATGATCCAGCCCCTTAATCATCTTCATGGCCCTTCATTGGACTCTCTCCAGTATGTCCATGCCTCTCTCGTACTGCAGAGCACAGAACTGGACCCAGCACTCAAGCGTGGTCTTACCGGCGCTGAGTACAGGGGAAGAATCACTACTCTCGATCTGCCGGCAATGCTTTGTCTAATGCATTCAAGGATACCATTCACCTTCTTTGTGGCAAGGGCACGTTGCTGGCTCATGTTTAACTTGCTGTCTGCCAGGATCATCAGGTGACCCCCAGGTAAGCAGTTCTCAGGTGTGGTTATCAGGGCATTTAGTTCAGTAAAGTCCATAAGGAAGTTTAAGGTAACACTCTTGAGAAAGGTATCCAAGTGCTAAAAAAAAAAAAAAAAAAACCAAAAACAAACCCAAGTTTCATAAAAATTAAGACCTAAGAAGTATGGGATTAGTTTTAAGAGATTAAAGGAAATCTAAATCCTAAATCTAACTAGGGTGATCAAACCAAGGCTCTCAAATAATCCAAGTGTCATTCAGCAGTCATGTAACAGGGTGAAGGCACTTTCCCTTTGCTCCATGCAGCGGAGGAGCAGCAGTAGCACAGAAGGTAATCACGGTGCACATCTTACTTTCGAATCCAGTGCACCAGAGGAAGCACAGCACCCTGGTTGCAGTGCGAGGCCACAGACCGTCTCTCTCAGTTCACGAGTCCACACACCAAGTACACTTCATTAACAAGGTACAGATCAGGCCACCTTCTTGCACATGACACAATGTCCCTGCACACCAAGGACCATGCGTTTGTTGAGACCAGCTCTGAGAAAGTAAGAACTGAAGCTCAGTTACTGATAAAAATGCAGTGAGGACAACAGGGTCAAATGATTCAGCAAAAGATCTGGTAAACAAAGAAATCACAAATTTTCCTCAACTCTCAAACTAAGCATCTTACACACGCTAACAAGAACTTGGAAGAACTAGGAAGAAGTTTCACTCTGCGACTCTAGAGGAGAAATTTTAGAGCTAAGTAAATCTCTAGGTTCAATTCCTTCTATGGTGAAGCCAGGCCAAACAGAAGAGAGCTCGACAAAACCAGTAATAATATAGGGGAAGTCTTAGATGATGAACTGTGTAACCACGCTACGTTAACTCTGAATTGCAATGTTTGAATCCTTAGAAGTCTGCTATAAGTATAACCATACCAGGCTCAACGACTGCCTCACATATGTCCCCTGAGTATACTGTGATCACTTTATGCTATCAGCCACCAAATACTCCCTTATGAAACGCTTCCTTCCACACAGAGTTTCATCACCTGCCTTCTCATTTCCTGAATAAACAGTCCATGTACAAAGCAAGCTGTTTCCTCTGTTTCTGTATTGCTGTTTTCAGATGGGGACACCTCCCTGCCACGCAAAAAACACACACACACACACAAAAAACAAAACACCACAAAACAGAAAAGTTGAAGAGCTTAAGAACAAGGTTTGAAAACATCTCTCATCTAGAAAAAAACTT
Organism: Podiceps cristatus; assembly: GCA_000699545.1. NCBI lineage: Eukaryota > Metazoa > Chordata > Aves > Podicipediformes > Podicipedidae > Podiceps > Podiceps cristatus. The sequence continues at coordinate 10,356 of KL261839.1, read as the reverse complement.
GGGAAGCAGAAGCATAGTCCAGATACCTCAGCTATCTTTTGAGACTGATAGATGCCAATGAATGCCAAGAAAAGGATAGCAAACTTCTGAATACCCACTGCAAATTTAATAATTACTACCTTAAACAGGTGTTCCCCAGACAAACTTGTCCTGATAAAAATGGATGAGTCCAGAAGAGGTGGTAAGAGTCACCTCCAGGTACTAAAACCCAACATCCTCTCAAAAAGCTCAAGCCCCAAGTGTTCTGGAGCCCTTTGGCCATTAAAATGCTCTTCAAAGCTCCCCAACTTGTCCTAGTCTTCAGGATGTCTATTTTGCAAGACTGCTCCCATGATTCAAACAAGTTGTTGATCTTAATGGTAAAAATACCTATTTCTTCACCTAAAGGTGTCTAGTTACCTGGAACAGTATTCACTTTGCCCCCACAAGCCAGTTTTACCTAAGACTCAGTTGAACTTTTGAGCATAAGAACAAGAAAGGCAATAAATCTTTTTTTTTTTTTTTTTTTTTTTTTTTTTTCTTTTTA
>KL261838.1:8843-43061 GCA_000699545.1 Podiceps cristatus | reverse complement strand
TCTGAACATGAGGAAAAACTCCTTCACTGTGAGGGTGACCGAGCGCTGGCACAGGCTGCCCAGAGAGGTGTGGGGTCTCCTGCTCGGGAGATACTCAAACCCCGCCTGGACACGTCCCTGTGCAACCTGCTGTAGGTGACCCTGCTCTGGCAGGGGCTTGGACTAGATGGTCTCCAGAGGCCCCTTCCAACCCCTAGAATTCTCTGATTCTGTGATTCTATGACAATACCTGTTCATTAATCATACACAGTCACAAAACAGCTGATCATAATTGATTCTAAATCTCTATAATATAATTTTAAAATATTCAAGGTAATTCTCCAGTCTTCCTCTGAGATTTAATGCCAGAAAATTATTTTTTATAGCTTAAGGCTGGAAGAGGACAGACATCTACTTAGATCTCCTATGTCACAAGATATTAAATTTCATGCAGATAGCCAGTAAGAAGCCGTAATATTTTAGCTAGATGAAGTAATTTCATAAGACTGAACTGTGAATCACAAACAGGAGATGAGACCTGAAGATCTACTCACAGCAGGGAACTGATTAGGCAAGATACATACAACTGGAAAATTATATCCCACTATGAATCATATCCCACACTGAAACAGGATATTTCATTGTAATAAAAAGTATAGTAATTAATAGGAATCTAACTATGCAAGTAAGGTTAGATGAGCAACTAAGGAAAGGATCCTTTCTCCTTCCTTACTTTATAAAGACTCATGTCTTATGACAGAATTTTCTCGGAAAATCCTGATGATGCATAGCTTCTTTCAGCGCTCATTGATTCCTATGTGTTCTATGTGCTTTTAGTAATTCAGATCAGGTGTGATGAGTTGACCCAGCCACCAGTCAAACACCCGCACGACCTGTCAGAGAATCACAGACTGGGTGAGGTTGGAGGACACCTCTGGAGGTCACTTGGTCCAAACCCCTTGCTCAAGCAGGGCCACCTAGAGCCGGTTGTCCAGGACCATGTCCAGATGGCTTTTGAACATCTCCAAGAAGGGAGACTCTACAACCTCTCTAGGCAAACCTGGCCAGTGCTCAGTTACAGTTAAAAGGTGTTTACAGATGTTCAGAGGGAACCTCGTGTTTCATTTTGTGCCCATTGTCTCGTGTCCAGTCACCAGACACCACTGAGAGGAGCCTGTCTCTCTCTTTACACCTTTCCTTCAGGTATATACACTGATAACATCCATCTTTGAACCTTCCGAACCTTCCACCTCTCCAGGCTGAACAACCCCAGCTCCATCAGCCTTTCCTTGTATGAGAGATGCTCCAGTCCCTTAACCATCTTCGTGGCCTTTGCTTGACTCTCTACAGTTGCTTTACGCCTCTGGAAAGCTTCCAGAGCTAGGGACTACAGTAGAACGTGTAGGTTTTTTTTTGTAGGGAAATACTGCAAGGTGAGCAACTACCACTTTATTTCTTGATATTTTTCCCATGACTCAATTTTGTCTTTTTCACCCAAGTTCTGATGCCTAAGGGCAAGCCCATCCAACTTTCATCAGGATATGAATGTATAATGAAACATTAGCCCCATACTGATGCCACAGGAATCCTTTTTGCCTTTTTGTCCCTCCTTTTTTATTCTTTTAAATCCATTCTGCTAAACTCAATAAGATTTTTCTTTACAGAGTATTGTGGAATGTCACTCCTAGCAATTGTAGTTGTGATTTTCACCTAAAAAGTGCGTTTCTGATTGCACTTTAAAATGGTTTGCGGTTTTAATGGCTCCATTTAGGTAAGAACAATTCAACATCACACATTAAGACAGATCTTTAAACTAAACGGAACCAATGCTCGGTTCAGAAATTCAGAACCAATTATAGCCTCTTTGTGTATTAATAGCTGGTGCTTGGTCATTGAACGGAATATTTTACAGAGCCTGACTGAATTGATGGAATAATCTGTTACAAACTGTTTATCATCTCACTTGTGACAGGCTTGTTTTTCAGGTTGGAAAAGCCTGGCTTGCAAATTAAGGAATTCTTGACTCTTGATTCAAGAAACTTAAACGCAGAAGATTCAAATATGAATTTGCGTGTTATGATTAATGAAGGAAAACCGGGCTTAATAACATTCACTGTCAGTTTTAATGACATCAACAAGTAGACCACCTGAAATAAAAAATTCTTGTGTTTTGTGAAACAGGCTTTCGCTGTTATTGGTGGAACGGAAAAAAAATACTGATCCTATAACTGAGGGTTTTAGCACACTGCAGATAAAGAAGCCAGATTATATAGATTTAAATTCTGGAATTCCTGTATTTTAGTAATTGCATTTGTGAAACTAATTTATATGCATTTTTAATTCATTTATATTTATGTGTAAAATACTTTATTTTTCCATAGCTTTTAATTGTCTAGAACAACACCCACTTTATATCTGCAGTAATGATCACTCTGGTGACTGGTGTACATCCAAAACTACTAAATCAGGGAAGTTACAGTAACATTAATAAGATAAAACATGTAGTTGAGATCTGGATGTTGCTTTTGTTTTCTCTATTTCATATATTTTGTGGATATATGTTTAATTTAAGATGTCTTAACCTTTTGGGGACCTATATATTTAAACAATTTTCCAAGGCTTTCCTTCCTTTTCATGGTTGTGATAGTTTAAAGCTATGGTTGAATATTTGTCTCTAAAGTGAGCCATGGACAAAAAATATTACTTATACAATTATTGGTGAATTATAAGTGCCAGAACTTCATTAGAGGACAATATCAGCACTGAAGAGGCAACAGTTGTATAGTTAGTAATTCATAAGGTTGGTGTCAATTGTGTGTAAGGCAATGTAAGAATAACGGTGGAGACATTAGAAACAAAAATGGAGTTTTAGATGGCCAAGTTCATTCCTCCAGCAAAAATCTTGCAGTGTCTGCTCAGTGTGACACTGTTCTTCAGCCAAAAACCTTTAAAGAAATTTTCTCATAATAAATAACTTCCACTCTTAAAAGCTCTACCTGATGCTGCAAATTTGGGTGAAGTAAATGTTCGTCTGACTTAGTGTAGCAACAAAAGATACATGAGTCAGACCTCTTCTTTAATAATTCAGAGATGTTCTCCTTTCTTTAGAAGCAGCTCTATTTTTCCTTTTTTTTTTTTTTTTTTTTTTTTTTTTTGTATCCATCTCACAGGTGACCTTAAGGCTGTTTCCCTGACTATTGCAGCTTTCTATGGAAAGTTATTTTACTCTTTTCCAGTTGCTTCTGTGAAATACTCAGAAACAACCATTGTTACACATAGAATTAAATACTATGTGTTTCCTATGCAGCCTTTTAGTTAAAAAAAAAAAAAAAAAAAAAAAAAGAAAAGATTAATTCAGAATGATAGTTGTTGAGATTATTACAGGTGGATTTGATATATTCCATTTTTTTTTTTTTTTATCACAGCCTGTAACAATTTATTCAGGTAGATTCAATGACTACTGCTCTCAGAAAGCCCTATCCTAGTGTAGGGGAGAATAATAAAAGTACATATGGGAGCATTAGATCATTGCCGATAAAGCAAGTTTTATCTGTTTCTGGACTGAAAGGAAAAAGTGTGAAGCTGGGTATGTGATTTTTGTTCACATCTATCAAGCTCTCAAAAAATCAAATATCATATTTAATTGGGAAATAATATGGGGAGATAGTTAATGATAATAATTAAGTAATGTCATAAACTCGCAGTTGCACTGCAGTAGAATAAGACACACAACCATTATTTTATGAATAGAATTTGCCATATCTGTGACAAATTTCAGATTTTGGTTCATTACCAAACATTAATCTTTACATGGTGACTATTGTATTTGTACGGTTATGATGTGACCATAACTCTGAAATCTGTAAATCAGTCTAAATATCAGAATATTAATCTATTTATTAATTCTGAATTCCTTTTTGCCTTTTTTGGGGGGGTTTCATTTGCTAACTATTTTATTGTAATAATTCTAGATACAAAGAATTTTTAGGTTTAAATTCCTTGCAGGTTTAAATTCCTTGAAGGTTTAAATTAGATATGAAGGTTTAAATTAGATATTAGGGGGAAGTTTTTTACTATGCTAAGGCTGGTGAGGCACCAGAACTGATTACTCAGAGAAGCTGTGGATGCCCCGTTGTTGGAATTGTTCAAGGGCAGGTTGGATGAGCCTTTGAGCAACCTGGTCTAGTGAAAGATCCCCCTGCCTGTGGCAGGGGGGTTGGAACTCTGTGATCCTTGGGGTCCCTTCCAACCCAGACCTTTCTATTATTCTATGATTCTTTTAGGCTTAAAGCAAGTTTGGTACAGATCTAACAAATCAAACTCATCCCAACTATTGTTCTAGCCATCTTAATTTGGCAGTCATAGGACATTTAAAAATATCTGCCTATGTGAAATGCAGTTTCTCCTTTTTTTTTTTTCCTACTCAAAGATGGGTGGTTCATGTTAAAAAAATAAAATGATTAAAAAAAGAGTTTATTTAAAAAAATAAACCTATAAATGCTCCAGAGGGCTGTGAAATCTTGGGTTCAAAGCCTGTACCACAGCAGAGATGTAGAGATTTCCTTTTAAAACTTCTAAAAAGTTGTATATACCTGAGAAATAAACTTTCTGCATTCACTTATGGGATTTGGAAATATGGGGTTGAGAATCTGGAGTCAAGTGCATGTATTAACTGGTCCTCACATGATTTTTGTTCATGCTTGAGCTCCTATTTTAATTTGGGGTTAGGGAAAGGTACCAAATTAATTAAGCAACAGCATAATACATCCCTCATAGACAGGAGGTAGATTGAATACTTCCATAGTGGTGATTCCTAGCATGACAATTACTACTAATAAACCTTGAGCTAAGTAAACCTGGTAAACACTATGGCAGAGTAATTTCTTCCCACTAGGAAATTACTTACACATCCTGTGCGATGTGTGAGCATCACGGAGGTAAAAATGGAATCTGTAGATACTTGGAAATTTCGTAGTATAACTTTTATTTTAGTTTTTCTTACAAGTTTGTCTTCTGGAATAAAAGTAGCTATGCCAGGATATGACTTCATATAGTAGCTGATGGGAAAAAGTGAGATCTGTATTATATAATTCACTCTGAGATCCTTTCAAGATCCTTTGAAGTTTTAGAACTCAAATATTACAGATCTTCCTCTGCAAAAGGATAAAACTTCAAAATCTACCACCATATCATTAACAGCAATAGACTAATTAAAGATACAAAGATTAAAACCCCCTTTTATTAGGCCATATTAGCTGTTAGCATTGAAAAGCCACCAACTGAAACGGTCTCTGATGAAAACCTTTCTCCTCTGAAGCAATTCTGCTGTATTTTAAAAATGGATCTGAAGGAGCACAGGAAGAGTCAGGTTAGACTTGTAAATGAACAGGCTTCATTTCTTTGTAGTAAGGGTACTCTCAGGTCTTTTATAAGATTAACAGAACTTTTTTGCCCTTAGAATCTGCTTGGACAGCCTGTTCTCCAGACTACAGCTGATTCCAGTTATCACATCCAGTGTCATGCTTTCATACTAGTTTTCAGCAAAGCAATTTTCACATTACATATTTAATTTACTTTGAAGCCTGACTGGACTAATACAATATTTGGTATTAATGGTTAGAGGCTCCATCTCCCATTGATCTTATGAATTAATAATTTCAAGTCTTCTGCTTGCGCTTTAATTCCCGTAGCAAGGTAAGAATGCTTTTTGAACCACAAAAAACCTGTATCCCTGCTTGCATTTTGGACTGGATTGCACTCAGGGCTGATGTACCACTGCGAAATATCCCTAAGAACAGTGGTAAACTTTTCCCTCTCATTACTCAGAAAATATGTACAGGTTCATTTCTGACAGGTTGTATTATATAAAATATACAGTGTCAAATCATCTGTCAGGCAATCTAACAACTGCCATAGCAGGACCGTGTGCCAGTTCTGAGGAATACCAATATTTACTGCCTGTTCAGAAATCAGATTTGGTGTGCATAGAATGAGCAGCAGCCAAAAAGCTTTCAGTTACTGTCTGTCCTTTGATGATTTTTCCACTCCATTTTTCTTCCAGAGACACTGACCCAGCAATAACAAGTGAAGATAATAAACATCATGGCAGGCAAAGATGACAACTTAAAGCTTTAAGGACTTTGGAAGTAAAAGTAAATAAAACATTTCATATATTTTAATGCCCTCTACGAATATTGCAAGAAGCAGGACAAGTTCACCAAAAAACAGCTGTGCCCGAACCAGCTCCCAGAAACTGTGAGGTCCAGTGCCCCATCTCCTCTGCAGGGAGTTCCCATGGCAACGCTGTCAGCAGAAGTAAAAGGAAATACAGATAGATATTTATGGTTTTGGGGGGTTTTTGTTTTTCTTTTTGTTCTTTTCCCTTTCCCCTCTTCTCTGTGCCAGTTCAGAAAAGTGTTGCTCTCTAATCTTTGGGGCACTGAGAATTGCCATTGGGCTACCCAGCTCCATTTGCTCTGTTTGTCGCGTTTGAAAAGCTTGTCCTAGTTCCCTCGTGTCTCTTGGGTGTCTGATTTATGACATCAAAAAAGAAAGGGAGAAAAAAAAGGCAAGAGAGACTTTCAAGAAGGAAAGTTGTTGTGGGAAGAAGATGCTAGCCCAGAGCTGTCTTCAGTTCAAGCACTTGAAAAACACAGTGTGTTTGTTCTTTTTCTTTTTTGGTTGTTTTTGGTTGGGTTTTTTTGGGGTTGTTTTTGGTTTTTTTTTAGTTTGTCTGCAGTTTTCCAAGGAGCCTGGCTATAGTCATTAAAGATAAGACATCGCAAATGGAATGTAACAGCTAGAAACATGTCTGCGGAATATTGGCGGGCACTCAGATTCATTGTCAGTGGTATGTGCTCTGATGAGATTGATGGCTGCTCTGTCCATATTTGGCAATTGATAAAGGCATATAACTTCAGCAATTATCAGTGAGAAAATAACCTAGACCTAGGCAAATTTATCGGAGGATTTTGCAAAAATATCATCAAACTGTCACTCAGGAGATAATTAGCTTTTTTTTGCAGCACGTAGCTCTACTGGAAAGAAAAGCACATTGACTGGTATATGACACATAGCTATTGTGCAGGCTGTAGTTTCACATAACTGCTAGCTGCTCTCGCACAAATGCGGAGGAGATTGCTCATGATGGGCCTGTTGCCAGCCCTGTCGAAGTCAGTGAGCATCTTTGGTAACCATGTTGGGCTTTGAGTCAGGCCCAGGAAGAATATGTGCACGGCCCAGAAGTAATGGAGAGGACCAGGACAGCAGAGCTGGCTGTACTCATGCTGTGAGAAGAACAGAAAACTCTCCTCTTGCTCTTTTTTTGGCTTGAGGTGACTTTAGCCCTTTAGTGAGCTTAGGATTCCTGCTCTGCCCCCGGGCTTGGGTTTTCTTCAAAGTGACATTTGAAGAAGTGAGAATAAATAGCCAAGAATTAGATCCAGGGATGTTTAAGACAAAATCTGTCCTCTTTAAGAGAGTTGGAGCGTGCTCTAACTCTTCTGCACTGTGGTCTGGGACAGCACCAGGGGCCACGCTTTGCTAAAGGAAGGTAAAATCCACTCTTTCTGTACTTTAGGTTTATAATTTTAAGAAGTTAATGACTTAGCTGGAAGCAGAGGCTGCACTACAAGTAGGCTATAACTCTTACATCAGTGCACGAGACTCAGTTTTGTTTTGAAAATTATAGAAAACACCAGCAGGTGAGCAGTACGGTACCATCCTGTTCTGCAGTGCTTCTCAATGGCAAAGTTTCAGGCAGCTGTTCTTATACTTTAGGTTTATAATTTTAAGAAGTTAATGACTTAGCTGGAAGCAGAGGCTGCACTACAAGTAGGCTATAACTCTTACATCAGTGCACGAGACTCAGTTTTGTTTTGAAAATTATAGAAAACACCAGCAGGTGAGCAGTACGGTACCATCCTGTTCTGCAGTGCTTCTCAATGGCAAAGTTTCAGGCAGCTGTTCTTATCATCCTGCTGGATGCTGTAGCTTTCTTTTTTACGACTCGTGTAATATAGAAATGTGGGCAACCACCTTTTCCAGCTTCAGCCTCAAACTGCAAACAGACATGAATCCAAGCAAATATATTCATTTCTAATATTCTGACCCATAAAGCAGCTTAAGATGAAGGGGCCTTGAAAAAATAACTGAAGAATTTTGTAATGTCCAGTAGAAATTACAAAATCCCTATATAATCAGGATGGCAGTATCTACAAGAGAGACTGTATTAATAGTTTTTCTAGGAAGTTTAGTACTTTCAGCTTAAAGGTGTACTTGAACTGGGACTACAGAAACTGTATGACAGCAATTAATTTGTTGGTTTTGTTGTTTTAAAAACTCTTCCTGAAGCTCTGGTAATTTCTGGGATTGTTTTTTATCCCCGAAAGTTCTTCTGCCTTCATTTGTTACCTCAGAGGGTGGCATGCAGCTCCTCTTTACCACTCTCCTGTAAAGACAGTGAGAGCCTGGCTTGGAAGCAAGTCCACATCAAATACCAGATTCCAGAGCTCTGGGATGAATCCTGGGACTTTGTGAGCAAAATTTCACTGCCAATATTACAACGAATGAGGAAATTTCTTTTGTAAAATGAATGAAAGTTATCACTGATTTAAATTGGTTTCAGAAATTTTCTTGCAGCAGAAACGTTCAGTAAAGCAAATATGTATATCCAGTGCATACCACAGCTTAGCCATGTATATGCTAATTATGTAATTATGACTGCTAATCATCTTCTTAAATTCAGAATGCCTGTTTCTTCAAGGGTTTGAAAAACAGCTCTATTGCATAGTACAAGTTTTGGTCTTGGTTAAAAAAACCTGCACCTGTCTCCCTGCCCAAATCCTGCTTTGATCACCTTAGAATTCTCCCTTTGTTTCTTTCATTTCATTTACTTGCTGCCCAAAGTAATTGTCTCTGTGCCTTCAAAACCCTGTACAGCTGGTTTTGCATTATTTTGCAGACTTCGTCTTTTAACCCAATTACCAAGTCAAAAATTGCTAAAATCTCTCCTGGCAAACAATTTGCCTTTTCATTATGAAGAAGTCTGTCACTTTACAAACAGTTTCACACGTGAAGGGTCTCCTCTGGTCCTCCCCTGACTTGACCTTTTGTCTGCTGCTGTTTCAGCTAAAGAGAGCGCTTGGAACAGCGCAGCGTGTGGAGGCTTTCCCCTTCCCTTGACAAATGCTGCAGATCAAAGAACTGCTGTGGTAAGAAGATTAAAAAAGAAGATGATGATGAGGATGACGATATTAAAGCAGATGCTAGCAGCGCAATAAAGATCCCATGTACTCTAGACCACCAATAATAATGATGTATATCTGCAGGATAGGAACATCTCACCATCTTATAAAATGTCAAACATCCTGTTTGTCTCATAGTGCGTATAAACAATTTTTTCCCCCAGTATAGCTCACCAGAATTTCTTCTGTTATTCATGTATGAGCACTAACTGGAATTAATAAAATACTCTCATACAGTAATAAAACTAATGAATCATGTAGTAAAGTTTAGGCACAAGGGCTTAGGCACACTATCAAGTTACTGTGCGTCAGCTGATTCATGAAAGTGTGCATACACACACTTAATTCACAGCATATACAAACTTAACCCTCTTTCACAGATTCCTATAAAATACCTTAATCAAAAATTTTTCAACCAACACTATTTGATAGACTTCTGTCGAAAAAAAAATTTTGCTGTTTATTTTTGAAAGAAAAACAGAAATTATTTTTATTATTTTTTCCTAAATATCTTTAGATAACATTTTTAATAGAAATTTCTTCTCTTACTAGCACTAGTAACTACATTTCCAGAACTGTATATTCCTCCTTTTTACATCTATCACCTGCTTCTGGATGTAACATGCTGCTTACATATTTTAATATGGGTATTTTGAAAATATCACCTTTAACTTTTTCTGTTTTCAGTAAAGCAAATCCTTTATTCTCATTCTATGGCTATGTTGGCCTTTGTTTAGGATCTCTTGGTGTATGATCTGTAATGTATTAAGTGACCTCAAGTATTGAGGACTAATTTTCTATACCATGTCACAGAGAATTCAAATGCCTTTCAGAATTCAAATGCTTATGAAATGAGTTTATCTATGCCATTATTAAATGGAAACATTCCTTTTAAATTCTAATAACCTTTGCTTTAAGTTTAGCTTTTTTTGTAAAAAGAAAGTAATTTCATTGACACAAGGCGGTTTACATAACTGTAGAACACATAAACAGACATAAAAGGAGCATCTTACAAAAGGTCAAGAAAAATGTTTGGTAACTGGTTTCTTTCTGGTGGTGTTTTTATGTTTATAAGAAACAACAAAAGTTTCATACTTTCTCTGTTGCAATTTGTAATACATAATTTTCTTCTCCAAAGGAAAAATTAAATGAACGTTCATCTTTATTCTTAGTTTTGATTCCCGGAGAAAAGATTGTGAGGTATTTTTTTCCTTCTTTTCTTCCCTAAACTTTATGGCTAGGGTATCTTCTACTTTTAGATTTAAAATGCTCTGGATTTGTTTCAGCTTTACTTCAGCTTTACAACTAGATATTTTAAGCAGTGGATTCTTGTGCATTGCTATTTTCGTTCTTCCTCTTTGGAATTATTAAAGGTTTTATCTTTATTACATACCTCTGGGCTTGCTCTGAGGTCTATAGTTACCAATTGAAGATTCTCTGTTGCATGTATCTTTTTTCATGCTGTAAATTGATGCTTCAGGCATGAAAAATCACGTGACTGAAACAAGCTCAGCAGATTCTTGAGCACCTTTAAAAACAAAATAAAGCCTTAATAGTCTATGCCTACTTTATAGATAGTGCTGTACATTCTAAGTCAGAAATTCATTCCACAGTGAGACCATTAAGAAACTGTTCTATTAAAAGATGATAATAAGGTCACTTCACTGTTGTGCCCAATTTCTTTATTCTACTCATGGTTTTTTAGCTACTCTAATCCTCTTTAATCCTGGCACTGGGCTTCGGGTTTTGGGAAGCGAGGGTGGATTGTCTATTTTGGCTGGCATCCTGCCTTTCTTCTCCCAATACACCTTGAATATACCAAGTGCTTTTTATTGGCCTCTAGTCAAAGGATGTCAGGCTGCTCATAAAACGCTCGTACTTTACCATCTTCCATATTCTATGCTTCCCTAGCTTACAGAGTGAACACTGCTGTTCAGTGTCAGAGAAGCGTATTTGCTCTTAGGGTACCGATTCATAAAAGTGGTTTGCCTCATATAGATAGTTTTCCCACGGAATACACTCACACAGTGATGAAAGGGTTTTTTTCAAGCTTTCCAAAAATGTTAAATGTTCATTTATCTATTTCTACAGGTACTAATAGGATATTGCATTATTACTAACATTCTCTTTTTATGCAATTGCAAGTTACTATGCCTAAACTATAAACTTTTTAGAGCCAGGAATTTACTACTTAATTTCTTGTATAATGTCTAATACAATAGTGTCTCATACATTACTGGAGATGGCAATAGATTTCACGTCAGAAGTAACTAATTGTAAATGTAGATTTAAGAGTTTATTGCAAACCTGCAGTCTTACATAAAGGGGTATACAGAAAAAAATGGAATCAAGGCTTTTTTATTCTCATGTCTATCGTGAATTATGTGTATTCTACAAATATCTACCAGAAGGCTGCAGAGATATTATCAATATTCTCTCTGAGATCTATTTAATAGAATGTTTTTTTATCAAAGATGGGAAAAGATAGTATAGAAAATGCAAACTCTTTCAACAGCATCATGAAAGAATATGTAAGTTATTGTGTTAAATTTTAAGGATGGTATTTATTTGTCTATTTCATGCAGATACAATTCCCTCAACACTGAAGATAATTAAGGATGTGAGTTAACAGCAGAACAGGTCCCTGAAAGAATCTTAAATTTTGATCGTGAAATGAAAATTACTTAACACTAAATCACAAGAAACAGTGGATTATGTCAAATTATGTTGATTCAGTGTCTCTAATACCAATAAATAACTTTTTAAATGGAAAACTTACAAAAGAAACTAAATGAATTGCTTTCTTAATGTAGTATTATCTTTCATTAACAATAAACAGCTGAGATTACTGGAAGATTTGTACAGTAAAGGAAGCAATAATTTTTAACAAATGAAAGTAATCTACATTACTGCTGGATTTTAGCTGTAGAATTTAGCTTAGGTAAATTAATGCTATTAAATGCTAGGCAAAGCCATGTGAGAACCAGTTATAGATTTCAAACATGGATTCATTCAGTCACGTGGTGCTGAAAAGGACAATCCTGAACTGTAAGAAAATAAGCTGTGCAGCACTGCATAAGGGATTGTTTAATGTAGGATATTTAGCAATGTTTCATTTAAAAGGGGATTTGCAAACCTATTGTTTTCTGATAACAAATACTGGAGATGGTATGGAGGGAAGAACTCAGGATAAGGAAGTCCCATTTCTAATTCTGTCACTGATTGCTCTTAATAAATCCCTTGTCTGAATTCCTTCCTTTCTCTGACACTCATATACCACTTGTATAACAATCCAAGAACATCAAAAACATTCAAAAACAATAACGCTGTCTATTGCTGCAAATGGTCCCAGTAAAGATGTCTGCTAGCTGGGCATGATCCAGGTATACTGAGCTCTCCCATTTGAGAGGATGGAACTGAATTCCAGTTCAACTACGAAGAGTGTCCAGATTTATAAAGACTTCAGCTGTAACTTAATTCACAGCCATCAGAAAACTTTTCATGTGGCAGCTTGTTTTGGGAATCAGAGACCTGTAATTGATGTTACTTAGCATAGTAAACATATATGTATACATACCTACAAACACATGCACACACCCACGGACAGATATTTGTGTACGTAGGTGTACACTGAAGCGGTAGTGAACTCCACTGAAATAAATGCTACTGCATGGATCTGTAGACCAGTAGTAGTCTTTAGCAAGTCATCCTTAAAGTTTGTCCTCAGCACTTTTTTTCCATGTCTTATTGTACTGTTTGCAGCAATTTTTAACTCTTGCCCACCTTTACCCGTCATTATTCTCATTTGCTGGTTACTTCTTTCAGCTTTAGAAAGACAGTTTCCTGAAAGATATTAGTTGATCTTCCCATTCTCAAAGTGGTAATATTGGCAGTAACTGACATTTCTAAGGGCTCCTCTGGTTCTGTATGAGAGGCTGTCCTCCACATATGTGTGTGTGTGTATACATATATCTAATTTCCTTCTAATAGCCCGGAATTCAGCTTAATACTCCACTGTGAAAGATGTTCAGCCGTTTCTTTTTCTACATAGTCAAGACATATATCTCACACCCATAGGGAACAAAAAGTCTTTATAGAGTTGCAAAGCTGCTCTTAAACAGTAGTTTACAATTAAAAATTGTCTACCAGGAGATATAACTCACGTCTCAATTTCTTCCTTCAACCAGTTTGCATTCTACCAGTCAGTTTTTGATAATTCAGTTACTTTGTTTGCAGAAACACTTAAAATTGCACGGAGCATAAAATATTTAAAATTTTGTAGACTGAATCAGCAGTTCAAAGGAAATATTTTCCTTCACATTTTGGTACAAATGCATATTGTCCAAGAGAGTTCCCCAACAAATAAATTGTGTTAGTTCAATTGTTCTTGTGGTCTCCGGGTGTCATTTCAAGGAAGACTATGTTGAAATAATCCAGGTTGGAGTGACATAGACTGGATTAAATTCATTAGAGCACATAAATAGTGAAAAAAGTATCCACAATTTCTTGGCCAAATACAGATGAAGCTAATTTCCTTGATGTAGCCATCTATATGTTTGGGACATGCAACATTCAAAACATGGGGACATAAAGGTTCTGCTTTGTTGGAAAAGCATCACTCCAAAAATAAAGTGCTTGCCAGCTTTAATTTCAGACTTGTGAAAGTCTGAGATAGCTGATGGCTTCAAATACTTCTAAAGAGGGACCAAGTTTAGTGTAGCTTTGGTCGTTAATGTGTAGGAATATTTCAGGTGCTTTTATAGCTTGCAAGCTTTAGTCACAATCATTATGCAAAAAATGTATGCCTAAATTTGAATGCTCATATCTCCTGTTTAATTGCTCAGTTTATTTGAAAACTATTTGAACTGAAAAAATATGCACACAGTTTTGTCTGCATAGTGCAAGAAATCTGGATGTTAATGCAAATTAAGATAAATAAAATAGATAAGACAGATAAATTAAGAATTAGAAAAATTACTTGATTTCCTAATTTATATTTAAGAACTGATCCAGTGAGAAGGTGATGAGAAAAACAGAAGTTTCCCAGAGGACAATTACTGTTTCATGAAAAAGCAGTCAGTCAACGCTGTGAAATTCTATATATTCAAGCTCAGTCTGGCATAGTTTGTTTAGCTCCTACTTTCTTTCTGAAAGGGAGCAGATAGTTTTGCAGATTAAAACCATAGCCTTCAGCCTACTGGGACCAATCAGCTAATTTATTAAAGTGTTGCGAGGGACTGAATTAGATACCCGCTATTCTAGCAAGCACAGTAGATACTGTCAAAGAGGCATTTCTAGCCCTCGAGGAATGTAATTACTGGTACTAGTCCATAAAGGAATTTCATCTTGAGAAATTTTGATTATCTTTCATAAGGAGCCTCTCTGCTATCAATAGCTGATACCTCCTAAAAGTTGCTCAGCTTCTTTGAGACGGGATACTGAGGCTTCCAGAAGGCGGAAATTCATGCAGCGGGCACAGGACAGCCCATTGCCACCAGGATGCTGTTACACCACTCTTGCAGCTTATTGTAACTTCTGCTTTCCTAACAGTAAGAAAAGTAAATAAGTCAGAGAAAGCTCTGCCATGAGTAAGACAATATAGCAATAAAAGGCTCCAGCTAGCTTTGTCAGTCGTTTTGAACATGAATCTTTAAAGTCAAGCACAATTGGAGCAAAGCACTGTACTATGCAGATATGTTCCCTCTGAGCATCACTGGAACTTCCAGCTGTTTTCTTCTTGGAAGTCTCACATTCTGAAAATAATCTTGTACACACATGGAAACCAAAGCACTCATAGAGATTCTTAGTTCTGCATATGAGGTGATTATGGAATAGAGCACTGATTTTACATTTCCTTTCTCCTGCAACACCTTTGACACAAAATGAACTTTACTTTTGGTAGGCCATGGAAGGACATTAAAAGCTCATCAGAGGCTTGGACCAAAGTCAGTGAAGTTTCTAGAACTTAAGAAAGGGAGTTAAAATACAATGACTTAGAATGGGTAGATATAATCAGGAAAAATCAGATGCAGTATGGATGCTACAAAAATGCAACATTACTCAAGAGCACAATGTAAAACACATTTATATTATGAGATGTTTTATCTTGATTACAAATATTTTCAATCAGGTGGGCTTCTTTTGTCAGTTAGCTTGGATCTCCTGGCATCTTTACCACTACCACAAAGGGCCGTGGAATAAAACAGAATGAACAAGGTCAATAACACTCAGAAGTGTTTTGAACTTTCTTCTGAGTGTTGGAGAAAACATTTTTTTAAGTCCAGTTATCATCTGACAATTGCGAGTCCTGATGGGTCTATCTTCTCACAGGGATGCCTTCCAGTCCCCCCTGTGGCTGCAGTCATTGAATGGTGGATGTTTTGGCAGAGGCATAGAAGATTTTTGAAATAGATTGTTCAACAGGCACAATCCCCCATCAGCCATCCTTGATGTACTCTGCAGGCAATTTGGCTCAGGCACCTCTTACACATTTGTTTTCTTTCTCTGCACTCAGGAAAGAAGCAAGAGGAGAATTCTAGTTTCAGAAATCCATCAACTCTAGATTACTTATTATGAAAATAACTAGTAGGAAGATTTAAAAATTCTGTAATTCCTGTTGTATTTAAACTTGGGGAAAAAAATGCTTCAAAGAGCCTTTTTTTCCCTGCCTTGTCAACTGCCATGAAAATGAACGGAGTGATACAATAGAGTGCAATTTTGGCATCAGCTCCGAGAAACTGGTATTCTATTAGAAGTCTGGGGTAAAGTTAAATGAGGTTATCCTGCCAAGTCCTTTTTGGTTGTAGCTTCATCCTGACCCCAGATATTATTCTGTTAGCAATCACCTAGGATTGTAAAGATTCCAATTTCCGTTAAATTTCATTGCCTGTATTTCTTTAAGCTCCCTTCACTCTGCACAATCTGCTTATGCACATGTGCCAATGAAGATCATTCAATTACATAAATGACTTATTCTGTGTAACCATTGTTTTTTCCCACTTCACATATAAACCCACAAACTTGATAATTGATTTGGAGCTTGTAATTGATGCATTTTTATTAGTTTACTGTGTTCGCGTAAGATTTTATAAACTGAATTGCTCATTGTGTGGCAATTTCTGTAATGTTGTGTCAAATTTTCAATTTCATCTTTTCTTAATTAGAACAACTGTGGGGTTTTAAAGTCTTTTTTATCTGTCCATCAACCCACTTGAAACATTGCTACGGAATAATTAAAATTCAAAATCAACTTTCTTTTATGTAGTTTTCATGTCTCTTGCACTCATTTTTCAAACGGCTCTCCTTTCCTTGCACACTATCAGCTAACAATGTCCTTGAAACACTAAAGCAACATCTCAGGTGGAGCTGGGGGAACACTGAAGAACATATTCTGTAAACATCTTCAGTTTTTAAATTATTCACTTTGATTCTGCTCAGGCCTTCCCTTTTCCATGAATTTTCTAGTGGATAGACTTAAATGAAATAACCTTCGTCAAAAGAACAAGTTGTTAGTGAGCACTGCAAAGCCAGAAAGCCAATTTCAAAATCATAATTTTAAGGATTTAAATCAGAAACCTGACACTAACAGTTAGCATATGCAGTCAAGGAATTGAAATGTGTCATGTCAAAGCAACTCACATTTCATATACGAGGACTGTATGTGGAAAAAAAATGGGTCATAAATTATCTTTTAAAATTATTTGATTAATAACATTAGATGTGAGGGAAATATACTTGATAGTGCATGTAATGGAAATTTCCCTTTAATACTTTTTTAAACAAATGTCCTGCCAGTCCTGAGGTCACTTTCTACCACCTGCTTTGTGAAATTTATTGCTGAGGCTCCATTATAGTCAGCAGCATCCAGGTCACTTATGACAAGAAGTTACAGGTGTTAGTATCACTGTCTTTTTTTGATCATGACTGTAGGGTGCACAAAATTAACAAATTCCCCTTTGTGAGAAGACTGAAAAGATGGAATGGAATGGAATGGAATGGAATGGAATGGAATGGAATGGAATGGAATGGAATGGGATGGAATGGAATGGAACAGAGTATTTCAGTTGGAAGGGACATGGAATCATCATCTAGTCCAACTGCCTGACTAATTCAGGGCTGACCAAAAGTTAAAGCATTGCCCAAACACCTCTTAAACACCGACAGGCTTGGGGCACTGACCACTCCTCTAGGAAGCCCGTTCCAGTGTCTGACCACCCTCTCGGTAAAGAGATACTTCTTAATGTCTGGTCTAAACCCCTGGCACAGCTTTGAACTCTTCCCACACACCCTGCCACTAGATACCAGGGAGAAGAGATCAGCATGAAGAGAAGCAGCAGACAGAGAAAGGAAAAATTGTGGATCTGAGGCCACAGAGGAAGAGAACAAGGAATAACATTCCCCTTGTTTTGCAGCAGAAGTGGCAAAAGTATGTGACAAGTTGCAGAAAATCATGCCTGTCTATAGAGACATGTGGGAGCCCACAGACGTACGATGGCGCCGGTGCTTTGCTGGGGAGCCATTCCCTGCTCTGCCCCTCTCCCCGAGCTCAGGGGCACTCGGTCACGCTGTTACCAAAACTAAGTTTGTGTCTTGGCACTGCTATTGGTCTTGGGACACAAAAACCAGTTTGACCTCAGTAAATTTTTACTCATTTCCAGATAAACATTACTTGAGTATGTGGAGTTGCCATTCTCAGTATCAGTGCATCTGCGTATTAACAAAATGGATTTTCATTTGAGAACTCCTGCTTCCTGCCCCATAGAATGAAAATGAAATGAAAATAGAATATGCAAATACTCTAAAAACAGCACTAAAATTTCTTTTTTTTTCCAGGCAACTATGATTTATTTCTTGAACTTCAAGGCCACAATAGGAGAGATTTTTATGCTGCTGTTAAGAAGTATTTTCCATATTTTACAAAGCTACTCAAGTTTAAACATACAATAAATAATTTTTCTGTACTGTTTTTTTAAATCAGTCTATTGATGGATACAGTTCATCTCTCAGGGTTCAAAATTCACAGCTGACTTCTGTTTTAATTTTTCTCCTGGTTCTCTGATCAGAAATATCATGACAAAAGGAGGTTGGTGAAAATATTTATGAGCCGTTTTAAATACAAAATTTCACTATTAAATGAAAGATATTTAACATCTTTTTACTTCATTTTCTGGCTGTGCAGCAGTCAAACTAATATTCTGAGCAATGTTTGTAAGTGATGATTTGCGCAATTAAAAAGAAATGTAGAAATAATATTTGTTCTTCCACCAATAATGAATTTTGTCTTCTCATTCAAAACCAATTTGTTTTCTCCCACTAGTCCCACAATGTATTTTGCCTTCTAATGCCCACATGCTTAAATTGTTAGCCTCATTAATCACTAAAAGGACAGGAAAGCTTGGGTTAAAAAGAGGAAATACATACCTCAAAGTCCCGTATGACACAGTTGAACACTTAAGATCAAATGATTTCAAGTACTGTACAGCCAGTCTGGTGCCACTACACAAGAAAGTGTAATAGAAAGCATAATAAACCATGCATATCTATAGATTTCTGAATGAACATTCTTATCATGTTATTGATTCTAGTAGCATTTCTGCATTAGAGGAATTGTTCTCCACTATTTCTTCAGAGAATATTTGCACTCAGCCACATGCATGCACAGAGTTTTGCAGAACTGTTTAGGACAGCCGCACTGCCATAATATTCTCTCACCTGTTTAGTAACAAAGTGTGAAGAATATTCTTAAATATTTTTCAAAGTCTAATTCATTAAATGTCACTGAAGTTCATGCTAAGAAAATATTTTAAAATGGATATATTGGAAGCACAGAGTAAAAGGTGACAAAGTGCCATCCTAATGACCTCCCACGTGAGGTAACTGGCAGGTTAATCTCTGAGTTTCTGTATGACATCTCTCAGTGGAATTAAAGACCTACAGCACTCGGTGGTAAAATGAGTTCTCTTTGTGTGCATCAGATACAAGCAGAGGACACACAGCTGATGTTAACAAGAAAGATGAAGTATACTTCCATTACGAAATATCTTCAGAGTTACAGGAAAGAACCATTAAATTTACCTTAATATACCTCCTTACTTTTTAAAAATAATGAATACTGCACAGTTATAGGTGTCTGGGAACTATTAGCTTGTTTTGATATGTCAGCATCAGCCTCACTCCATCATCATCTGCAAATAAATATGATTAGCTTTTTTTCCAATTGTGTTTGCCATTATTCCTTTTTAACTCTGTTCCTTCTAATTTAATGTTTCCTTGGGTGCATTCTGTTTCCTTGTCTGCGAAGAAAAAAAAAGTTTGCAATTAGTGTATCTAAATGACAAAATATCATTTCCTTGCTTAAGAATGATAAATTCATTGTTGCTAGGAAACAGCTTCCAAAGACAAAATTTTCAAAGGACAACATGTATGTGGATAAGAAAATGTCCCAAGTATAATCACAAAGCAATGCAGAAACCTAAACAAAAGTCCCTTTATGGGGTTTGAAGGGGAAGGAGGTGGAGAGTCTGTAGGTAGAGGCAGCTAGTTAGTAGCCTACTTTACTAGATAAATGTTTTATGGCATATCCTTATTTTAACCATTTCCTATACCATGCATAACATACTTTTTCAAGACCACAATTCAAAAGCAGCATTCAAGCATGATTGTAGCCCCCACTTTTCAGGCATAGAATGTGATCTTCAAAAACATTGTCCAGATGAATAAAAACATGTTAGCCCGGAAGAGGGCATAGTATGGCCCTTCCTGAAAAGAAATGGTTTGCAACTTTAGCTATATTTAAATTGATGATGGAAAAAAAGGCATTAATTTCGATACCAGATAAGTCTTTTTTGGAAGTCTCAGTAACGTGCCATCATGGCAGCCTCATTTAAACTGAGTGAGGTGAAAGCTGTACCGAAATTTTTCAGACACCACAGCTGTTTCTGCATCACCCAGCTGCTAAACATGTAAGGTTCTTCCCTCCTAATGTGTCTGTTGGATGATGCTGACTTGAGAAGACCAAAGACATGAACTTGCACCTCTGCAGAATAGTTTATGTAGTCTTGTTTTTTGGGGATAATTCTCTCCAACATTACAGAAGTCTGTGTTACGCCCCTGATGCCAGAGGCCCTCTTGCCCAGTCTGAGATCTCCCCAAACTGTGGGCTCTATAACTCTCTCATTCCAAAGGGGAAACACTTGGTCCCATGCTTAACCTGTGTTAAGCAGCGCAGAACAGCTCCATTTCTTCCCCTCTGTGTTCTGTTGCAGCCATCCCTTGTACATACTCTCCCTGCTAGGCAGCCCTTTGCGCTGAGGTGCTTTCTGTAGTAACAGGTGGCATTTCAAAAACTTCCTTAGGAAAAACCCAAAGCTGCTCCATCTGCTGCCCTTGTTCTGCTTCAGGGACAGTATTTTTCAGCAGCCATTTTCTGATTAGTGGTTCAGGTACAGCCATCGGAGGCAAAAAGACCTTCTAATACTTTCAATGCCCCTGGCTTGTGGAGGAGGCATCCTTCATTAAATCAATGGAAACTTTAAGGGCTAAAGATAATTTTTTTGCAGTAAAAGAGGCTGCCTGTGAGCTCAGAAGCTAAAATGACATATGTGTACAGATATTGGCAGTAATAGCCTAATTATTTATTTTGATTCTTGAGTAACCTCAATAAATACTTCATAAAAGCCTGACAAGTGTTCTGGTTCCTCTGATTGCTGCATTTGCTAACATCCAGATGAGATATTCCAGTCTGTCCTGTACAATTCCCTTTTTGCTTTATAAGAAGCAATTTTTTTCCCCAAGACAGCTAATTCACAAAGGTCTATTGGGAAGCAAATAGAATGAGATAAAGGCTCTGAAGTCAGAGCTCAAGGGATACTTGGTGGAACAAGAAAAAGACTGCTGAGAGATTCCCACCATGCAGGTGCATGAGACAAGGTATCTATGGAATGATAATTCCTTTTCCACAGAAGACTAACTCAAACATACCTTTGGCCCTTTCAATAGAAATGAGTTTTATTTTTTCAAAAATGTGAAGCTTAGATCATTTCCTTGATCTAAACTAACAAAATTTCCGTTAGAATTAGAAGAATGTAATATTTCCATTGAACACTATAAAATACAAAAAGCAAAATATATGTAGACAGAGAAAACATATACAACTAATAAATAAAATTTTGCAGATACATAACCAAATTCAGGATTTCCTTTGCATGAACAGCTTTTCACTTCAGAGTTTTTGAACTAAGTAAAATATCTCTCTATAAAAAAACAATAATAACACAAGCCTGTCCCGACAATGACTATGGAATTTTTTGTCATCATAAATTAAAGTCTAATTTTTTTGCAATCTTTTTATTAGTCACCCACGTAAAACTAGTTTAAGTACTACTCCAAGGTATCCTGGGTACACAGAGGTAAGAGTTCTCTAATATACTGAGCAGCGTATTTTGCTGTTTTTAAATTGTTGTATTCTTACAATGGAGAACAGATAATGATTACCCATACTGGAACTGCATTTCTGTCTGTAATGTGCACTGCCATTAAAATAAGATGGGCAGGACAATCAAAATACAATGTGTTTAAATATCTCAGAATGTAATAAGAATTTCCAAGTTACACCTCTGAGCCTGTAAACTAATGGCTAAATAGAAAAAGATCTTAGGTATCCAAGTTTACAAGCGCAGTCCCAAAAGCCTGCTCATTGCTAGCTGTTTAGCTAGGGAGATTATTAAATCTCATATCTGAAAGGTTTGCTTTAGCTCCCTGCAGTTTTGCAGCCCCAGCAAGGGCTGATGCGAAGTTGTCAGGTATCTCATAAGCTTCGCTGGTCTCTGAGTTTACAGAGTCCTCTGCAGTTTCTCAGTCTTCCGGAGTTTCCCGTTTGGTGAGTACAGAATGTTGGCGTGCAAGTGCTTTTTGCAGGCAAGTTCAAATGCACATCACCACCACTCTGACCCCGTCAAAAGCCATGTGACAGCATTAGTGTCACATGGGTCAAAATGAATATGTCCCGGCAGCCCCAACTGATATTCTGGATCAACAGTGACCCTTTGATATGCAACTTCAAAACTGTTCAGCAAGACTTACAACTTTCCTACAGTTTTCATGGCCAGCCAAAATTTGTGGGTGCTTAGGACCACAATGCGGTTCGTTTGGAATGGACCTCTGGAGATGATCAAGCCTGTACTTCTGCTAAAAGCGGGCTAACTTCAAAGTCTGAGCAAATTGCTTAGTGTGAGCACAGTGGAGCAAACCTCCAGGGGTGAAGAGTCCAAAACTTTTCTTGGTGACTAGTTTTAGTGCTTAATCACTCTCATTTTGATCCCCACCCTCACCCCATGCTCCACTGGAGTTTTCCTTGCTACAGTTTATGACCACTGTGTACCATGTTGCCATAATTTGATGCATATAACATAAATTCAAACTTCATTTTTTTTTTTTTTTTTTTTTTTTTTTTTTGCGAGCACTGGATTGGATGAGACTTGTAGTAAAAGGAATTGATACTTTTTCCCCCTACACATAATTTATGAATATGTAAAACAGAAGCTGATGTCTCTGAGATTGTCTTGTTTATAGCCTTATTATAAGGTTTCTCTAATAGACTTCCACTGGTTTAAGTGGAAGTAGAAAAGAACCATTATCAAGATGGTCTCAATAGAAATATAAACTATGCAACAGCTGAAGACAAAATTAAAGTTGTTGTAGAAATCATTCTTGAGTGAGATTGCTGAAACAGGTACATAGAATTTAAAGTTGATCCTAAGCTGGAAGTACTTGGAAATAGTCACTGGGTGGTAAACAACATCTTTCAATAGGAAAAGAGGATGTAAAATTATCTCAGTAAAAGAAACAATTTCTATACATTATCAAATGACTGTTGGAGTTATGGTTTGCAAGAGAAAAATGCTGATATTTGTAGAAATCTATAGAACTATGTGCAAAATTATATGTATAATTCCTAGACTGGCCCTCCCCTAAGTAAAAAGAAATGGTTTTACCAGTGTGAAATATTTGCAGAAGCAAACTGAATTTCAAACATTAGTTATTGAAAAAGGATTTCAGTTTCCTTGCAAACTTTAAACATTCTTGGGAGTATTGTGGCTGAAACAGATTTCTAATTCTTAGCAAATCAAATTGCCAATATTCAGTAGTAGTTTCTGAACATACCACTAAGTTCTCTGAAATATTTCTGATAAAAGCTATAGCAACTGGGACATTTGACAGTAAATTCTTTCTTTACAACTTCTGTCTGAGGAGAGATGCCTCAAACTAACCTTGAATTTCAAGGCAGAATCTGTCAGTAAGTTTGACATGAGGTTGTGCACCTAAGGCTTTATAGGAGAATGTGTACCTAAATGTAATGTCAGGTCTGTCTTTAAAATGCATTGTAGAAATATCAATTTTCTTCCATGACAAGTCTTAGAAAATGTATCTTGTGCAATATGAAGAGAAATTGTCATTTATTTCTGAAATTCGTAAGCCTATCTAAGTATTTATATTGAAAGGGTACTTTGTTTTGACAAGTTTGGAGGGATCTCACGTATTCAAAATATTTTATCTGTGTTTTTTGTTAAGACATGAAAACACAACTTCTTGACACTGACTGTGGGATTGTCTTGTACCATTTCTCTAAATGAATAAATTAATTATCTCCTTCCTCCTCTATCATCTGTGTGTGAGTGTGTATGTGTGTGTAAATGTATATACATTAGTAATGGGGGTCTTTTTATATATGAAGAATGCTTTCAGTTTTGATGTGATCAAGTGTGACTGGAAGAGCCTGGAAGAAAGGTTCAGAAACTTCCACTACCACGTCTTGCAAGGAAGATGTATAAAAATGGACATGTTCCTTGGAATTAGGAGGGGCACAGAGAGAAAACTTTTCTTTTACGGTGAGCTTGTATTATCTCTCAGCTGCTTTCACATTCTCTTGCGCAGTTATTTAATACACAGAAATTACTATCCTCTGATTATTTTCTACTCTGTAATCAATGACACGGTCTTCCTTTTAATTCTCTAATGTTCCTCATTGATTCAATCAAAGAGAAGCAACCCTGTCATGAGGCTTTATAAGGATGAAATTATTTAGGTTTGACAAGATTTGGGCAGAAAGACGAAAGACTTTCTAAAGCTGTTATGCAATTAGGCTACATAATGGCAGCTGAAATTCAACATGGAGAAATGCAAAGCATTGCATATCAGGGGGACCAATTTAAAACTCCTCGCATATATAAAAAGTCCTAAGAAGGGCAATGAAAATTATTAAAGTCAAGAAGATGAAGAACTTCCCTACAAGGAAAGATTAAAAGCAGGACTAATTAGTTTGAAGGGGGTGGGGGAGAGAGGTTTTTTAAGAGAGTGAAAGCTACCATGGTAAAGATATATATTAAATTAGAAATTCTAAAAAGAAGGTTGATCCAGTGCCCTTCCCATAATATAAATATGGGAACACATTCACAGACAGTAGGAGTAATATACTTGAAATGATTCAGGGGAATAATTTTTTGTGCAAAGTGCAACTAACCTGCAAAACTCCCTGTGAAAGATATCATTCTTCCTTATTGCTTAGGATATTAACTCCTCACTTCCCCTGACAAGAAAAAGTAATTGTTCCCAAGATATCTGGGATTATGGATTATGCTTTCCTCTGAAGCATTTCTTATCGTTTGTTCTCAGAGACACAATGTTGAAAGAGCAATGTGGAGCTCAGCTCTTCCAGCAAGGCAAAACCTCAGCTTTTGCAGCTGGCTGAAGACCCCAGAATGAGAGCAGAATAAATTCCCAGTTCTCATACTGGCACCGTGAGAAATGAGGCTCAGAAGGCCAGGCATTTCCCTGCGATGTTACTTCTCCTCCAACAGTCTTTTTAAATTCTGCAAAGTGGTGTATAGTCTGATTCATATCCAGCAGTGTACTTTTAACTTATGCTTAACTTTAGCATTTAGACTGCTTTGATTTCTGCACAAGTTTTACCCCTTGGATCAGAGGTAACCTCAGAGAAAGAGGAGAAAGGAAATGGATGTATCTGTATCCATTCACTCCAGAGCCAGCAGACCTCAGCACATGCCATTTCCCTAGTGACATCTCACAGAAAACCTTTTTTGCCTTGCTCCACAAAGTCTATAAGAAAGGTAAAACTTGGCAAGGAAGCCTTAACTTACAACAAAGCAGGATGATTTTTTTCCCAATGCTTCTTGCTTCCTGATGGAGCTTGGGAAAAATGATCAGTCTTTGCACTCAGGGCCTCTCTGGATTTTCTTCCACCTCCTTGTTCTAATAAAAATATGCTTAATTAGTGTCTTCTCTCCTTGATGTAGTATGGGATTTGTATAATCTTACTTGACTGTTATACAGCTATTTTCAGCTGTCTATCTCAAAATGCTTTTACAAAAATTGTGTGTTTGATTTAATAGATTTTTAAAATCTCCTATGTCACACCCCAGAAGCAAAGTAGTAAAAAGTATCTTATCACAGCAGAGTCCAGTACAAGCCTAGACATTTGGAATATACGATGAGTTTCATGTACATACAATAATTTTGTAAAATAATCAGGAAGTCAATGATAAAGGGGTTTTGAAATAATATCTGATAAGTATAAATCTAATAATTTTCAAAATATTTGAAAGTCTCAGAAGCACCCTTTTCTGAAAGGAAAAACATACCTGTTTAAGTTTGTCTTTTTTTTTTTTCCCTTTAGGGATAAAGATTGAAAAATTGACATTTAATAAAAGGATAGTTTCAATCTTAATTCTGGTGTAAGAAATTACTCACTCTCATGAGTATTCAAATCACTAACAAAAAGAGAGGGGAAAAGATTATGTAAATAAAAGCAGCGGGAATTTTGGATAAGTGGTGATTTTACAAGCCTAGTTAAGCATGGTAGGACAGTTATACAGCCCAGTCAAGTATGGCTGATTGATTTTTATCTTCAAACTGTTATTGACTGTGAATGTTGGCTGCAGGTTGTTGTTAAAATCAAGAGCACCGTGCGTTCTATTTAGAGAACAGTGGTTGCATAATAAATCTGCTTTCCCATGAAAAGCATGCAATTAGTATTAATGACTTCATCACAAAGAGCAAGAGCATGCTAAAAAGTTGCCAGAAATGCTGCGTTAAAAACCACCATTTAAACAAAGATTTTGATATTACACAGGAAGAGCTGAACGCCCTCAAAGCCTGGAGAAAAAGACTCAAAGCTCAGAGAAATGGTACAGATAGCAAAGTACATGTAGGATTTTCCAATGAAGTGGGAACGGTCTAGATGCAAAAATTCAAAAATGAATGCAGTCCACTAATATAAAGTGACCGTGTATTGGGCAGACAAGAGTTATTCCCCATATAAAATGGTAATGACAGTAAAGTATTAATGTTAGGGTATAACAAACTGGTCATAACACGCATTACAGTTTTACCCTTATATACGGAGGAAATACAGGACTAATCAGGTGGAGAGAAAGACTGCTAGGATGGTAAAAGCCTGGAGAGCTTGCTGTGTGACAGGATGCTAAAAAACCTTGGTTCTTTAGCCTAGCAAAACAAAAGCTCATAGGGATTATAATTCCTGTCTATAAATGCAGCAGAGGATCCTACGCGCATGGATAGGAAAGTGCAAACATGTGAGAACATATCCAAAACATTTTTAGATACATACTAGAAGATGACAACCAGAAAGAGAATGATACAATGTATGAGGAACTAATTAAAAGCTTAAAGGGGACGCTGTGGTTCAGATTTTCTGCATTTCAGCCACTGGCCAGATGGACCCACATGTTGTCTGGTCACCAGCGTGCTGTAGCGATGTGTGCTGGGTATGTGCTACACTGCTCTGAACGCATAACAGAACAGGTGCTGATGAAAGTTCAAAAAGCAGACTGAGCCTAGTTTCTGGAAAATGTGGAAGCAGGAAGAAATTCTGGAGAAAGTATCTCCAGGCATCTCTGCTCCTGGGCACTGAGAGTACCTTATGGGACAGACGCTGGGAAGAGCAGCTGGCTTTGGGCTTCTGCAAGAAGAGCTTTGTACAGCAGGAGTGAGTTCCTTAGGACAGAGGTGAGATTCTCTGCTTTATTCTCTAGACAAAGTGATCCACTCAAGCAAGAAAAGCTATTTTTGGAACCTTTTCCTGAAAACTTCTTGCTGATATTCTGCAAATAATTCTACTGCCAATGGTGAGTGGAGACTTAGCCAAAGGTGGGAGGGAAATGAGGAGTTTGGCCTACAAAAAAAACCCACCATTAAAGTCAGCACACAACTGGTCATAGCCATCTCACAGTCAAAATATGGCTGTCATGGACTACACCGTTACGATCACTTTCCCTGACTGACATGATCACTTTCACCAACAAATAACACGTAACATTCTCATTACCTGTGGGCACTTCAGAAGATGTGAGTGTAAAAGTCCTTGACTAAATTAAAATAAAATGGACCACAATATCTACAATGTGAACATTTACAAAGCTTAATCCTAGTGTGAATTCTCTGAAACAATTAGACATTGTTTGTATTCCAGTGAGGTAATTTCTTGCTTAAATACCAGGGATCTGACTGAGATGCACTTTAAGCTAGGTCATGCCTTCTCTTTTCTGCCAAATATAATTAAAAATGTATTGAAAAGTGCAAGCTGCACTATTCATTAAGCATTTGCAGATGTAACACCATGAGAAGCACTGCTGCTCTTCTGCTTTTGGCAGTTGACATTACCATGGCAAAAAACCATGCTGAACAAATAGTGTCTGCACATCGGAAAGGAAAAGCATGACTGGGGTTGCAAAAAGCAATTCCCTAAACTAAACTTCACCTGTAACACAACTTCTTGAAATTCTCCTTTAAGTAAATACATTTGTGGTGAAAATCTAACAAATAAAGAATAGGGCTGGCTAGAAACATAAACAGAAAGCATTTTTTCCCCTTCCCGACTAATTCTGCAAGTTTTGATTTTTGCTCTTGTTTAGAACTAATCCAGGATTCTCGAGTTTGAAGTCCTTCACAAAATTTCCCTTTCCTTTACGAAATATGTTCAAGTATCATCTTAAATAATGAAATTTGAATTTAAACCTCAAGATCATCAAGAGCAACATAAATTCAAGACCAGGGGGAATTCTTCCTGAAAGTTACAGGTTTTTAACAGGGCAAGTGCAAGAAGGTACTTAAACACATATTTACACCAGACAAAGATGAAACACACTTGCTCACATTCAGTTAAAACTTTTTATTTCTTGCTCTTCTGGCTCAGCACAATTACCTGTTTTGAAACTTACCTTCTAGATTTGTGTTTTGTCTCTGGCCAACAGTTTTTTATTAAGCTAAACCTTAATCTAAAGCGTTCTTATTGGTAAATAGTCCAGTCTCGGTTCAAATTTCCCTGTGAGAATCTCAGAAAAATGCATTTAATGGACTTACCATTCATGATAGTCTATCTGCTGTGATATGACTCCTGATTATTTTTTTTTTGCTTCTTTTCCTTCAAGGACAAGAGTCCCTGGTCATCAGTTTAATGACTAGAGAAGCACTTCCCATGTATTCTTTTTTTTTTTTTTTTTTTTTTCTCAGTTCAAGTAATACAAAGTATATTAGACATTTCTCTTGGTGGACAGTGATTCCTGTTTACTCAAAACTCCCTCACTACAGGCTATTTTTACAAAGTCTATAATCATTTTTATGTGTCACAACCCACCAAAGCTGCTTGTGATTTTGAAGAGTAGCTTATCACTATCCAATGTAATTCTTGGTTCATGGCCTGGCAGAATTATCTAGATTTGGAAAGGTCGAAGGCAAATTCAGTGCCAAAGTGATGATAAGCTGAAGGTGAGACAGTAAGCCTTCCAAATAACATAAAATGCCAGGAGAACTTTACTTAAAGATTTTTTAAATTTATAAAATAATTGAAATGAAAAATATTAATGTCTGTGACGTAAGCAGAAAAAGAAAAACTATAATTTATATGTCTATAAGTTATAATATTCATCAGAATTTTTAAAAATTTAATACTAGAATCAGTGAAATATTACCAGATCTTGTTCTGTATTGCAGGTTCCGTTCAGTGAATGTTGTGGCCTCTTATTTTGTGCTGTGTATGTGTATGTCTTACATGAACAACGGCAATGATGATTTGATGATATATATCAGATTAGAAATTTACATGTCAACTCTTCACATTTGGAAATCTTTTTGTAATCGGAACAGGCGAAAAATAAATGTTCCTGTGGTGTATGTACTGTCCACTCCTTGAAGTCCACAGTTAATTCAGCACTTTGCAGTTACACGGGAAGAAGAAAGCTTTTCGAAGACTCTGAGATGCAGGCAAGTCAAAAGGTTAAAGAACAGACACACAAATGGGAGCAGGAGGCAGGTGGGTGGTGAGCTTGGAAAGTGGCAGTGGAAAATAAACCGGGCAGCCCCGCAAAGCAGATGCCTATTCAGGAGGTTTGGAAGGAGTTGGGGGCCGGAGCCCTGGTCCCAGCCGAGCACGGAGAGCCCGGTGAAGCTCTGCCCTCACCTAGCAACGCGCTGCTGGTGCCCTGGAGACTTCATTCAGGGCTATCTTTTGCATCTGTGCATAATGCAAGGTGCATAAATAAATGTATCCTTATATTCCAGGGCAAGCAGACTTTTAAATGGATATTTTCATGTCTGCAAGTATGATTAGATGGTCTTTAGAAAAAATATAGCAATGCTCACTGTTATACTTACAAGTTATATTTTTCATATACCAGTGGGTTAGATTTCTCCGTCTTACTGCTTTCATAGTATTAAAAGGAAGACAAACAGCAAGGATTGCAGTCACACATTATTACTGTTTACAAGTTTTAAGTGATGAGAACTAAATGAATAATTATTTTGGGGTTTTAGTATTAAGGGACAACAAGTCGAGGCACCAACAGCTTGGAAATGTCATCAGCATACATACAGCAACATTAATTGCTTGTTAATACCATGAGACGGCTGTATGGCTATTCAATACCCGTGAATCTCAGATAAATGTGCAGTCATAGCTATTTCCCATGGCATTCAGAAGAAATTTATTTAAGAGTGAAACAGAATACAGATTATCAACAGATATGGGTTTTGTATGTGTATGTTTGCTACCCACAAATTTTTGCCATAGGTTAAATAGAGTATGTCAACCTCTTATCATCCATCTTTCATCTTTGTTATGCAGGCTCCCAAAATTCTGTGCTTTCTCATTATTTTTCCTTTAGATTTCATCTGGAAACTAATGCAAACCTAGAAAAATATTAAATGGATCTCTAATTTGATACTCATTAAAATCCATTTTGGTAAAAATGATAAATGCATTCACATTAACCTCAAGACTGTACTGGAACCCCTTTTCAGCTGTCCAAGAGTTTAAATTCAGAGTAAGCACACATAATTAATGAAGTTGATATTAAAGCCTTCATTTTGAGAAGTCTGTTTTAAATATATATGCTTTCCTAGCTGGTGTATTTTAGAAATAAAATAAATTGTCATGCAAATATTTGTTAATACCTATTTTACGTAAATTGCTTCCACTAATGTTTGGAATTTAGGAGTCTGTATTGAAAACTAAACTCATTAATGCTGTTAAAAAAGTTTTGTCCTATCATAATTCTTGAAGTCTGTCAATAACTTCAAATCTTCTGATACCTATTAATTTTTTTCAGCCCTAACTTTCCTTTCCCTGACACACAGAAGGTTGGTTTCACAGAAACAAAGTGGAAGACTAAAGATACCAAATTTTGTTCTCACAAGCACAGCAATAGAAATGTTTTCAAAACAACAAAAAAAAAGGTATTAAAAAAATATACAATTTTAATTTACATCTTTGAAAATATCTCACCAATTCATAACAAAATCTTAAAATACACTGTCTGGTACTTGTGTATAGGTATTAAATTCAATTTCAGCACCTTTTCCCACAATTAATTGTGTGCTTTGGTTTATTAATTGTTTGAATGAAGTCTCGAATTGCTGTTAAATTGTACGATACTTAGGACTGAGTACATTTGCTGCTGGCTTACTTGAAAAGTAGCATTTTCTGAATGAGATATCTGCAAAATCCTTCTGACCTAACCTCCACAATTGTACTGCTGGCTCCATTTTTCATGGCAACATTTAGCAAGAGTAATTGAAACTTGAACAGAGAATGAGTAAGCTAGAGATATAAAAAAGGTGGTATGAAAATGCTGTCACTATTTTCAAAGCACACCTCTGCCCCTGAGCACTTTCTTTTCGCCCCCCCTTGGGATTCGCATGGTCCCTGACGGCTGCCCAGGGGCACAGCTGCTTCAGCACGTCCCCATCCTTCGCCAGACCCTCGCCGCTCGTCCACCTTTCTCCACGCCGCCGACTTGTTGCTCTGGACTACGCCGCAGAAAACGTTCAATCCTCATGTTTGCGGGCTGCTGCTGAGTTAGTTTGAATGAAGCGGATTTGTTGTAGAAGGTGTGATCAAATCTCACCAGTCTCTGCCACCCCTGTGTACTGTGAGCATTTGCTCCTGTACACTCCTTTGCCACGGCAAGGACTCACGTGTGGCTAGCATCCTCAGCAGGGCAACTTGCCACCTCTAATTGTCTGGCCTCCCCCTTACATACCAGCAGAAGAAAGGCGGGATTCAGGGTCAAACAGTAACCGTTCTTAAGACCTTTTCCTTTCTATAATTTATTTTTCTGCATACTTGTCCTGAGTACATAAACACTCCTAACAAGGTACAATTATTTATTTTTTATTTTTTTCCTGAGGTACAAAAGAATAAATAGGAAATTCCCTATTCAAATGTCAAAATATCGAGGTAAACAGATAGTAATAGACTTTCACTCAGACATTATGATTACTTAAACACATTGTCATGAAAAAGCATCCAATCAGCAGAGTTCTTTAAAAGGTTCAGTGCAAGTTAGTTTCTGGCAAGGACTATATGTTGTTCAAGGCTTTTTTAAAGCTCTTCATTTATGAATTACCTCAGGAAAAACAAAGGGATGCAATTTATCCTACAAAATGAGGCAGACGCCTCAGAAGCCTTCTCAGGGCGTTGGGCAGCTCATTCGAGGTTGGTAGTTTGGGGCATCATCTACCACTGCCGCTGTCTCATGGGCAGCAGCAGCACTTGGGCACTAAATGCATTAAGCAGAAAGGAACATTTATGCGTGTGCCTCTTAAGAGTTTAATTCTAATCCGGAACAGTATTTTAAATGTAAAATGTAAAGATTTATTTTCCTCATTTTTTAAAAGAAAAGTGTATTTCAGGGCGTGCAGCACTGCAGCGACTCACGTTTGCCCTCTCTGCCAACAGGTGGCACTAGGAATTTTCACATACGAGTCCGGTGAAGTTAACCTTCAGTTTTTCACCATCTACGTAATCCTGTATAAACATTTCCCTGTATAAAATGTTTTGGAAATACCACAAGCTGTATACTTCAGTTGTTTACAATAGTGTCATTCCATTGTTTTGAGATAAGTTACTAAAGAAATGTAATGATTATTTATGCTACTGTTCACTCTATTGACACTGGGAGACATTTTTGGCTTTTTGTTTTCTAAGTTGTTTATTTTGCATCATTCTTGTGTGATCTAATTTGTCAGAATCACTTTATGAGCTCTCTAGCATGTTTATCAGAACATGACAAATGCTGCAGTTTGGTTATTTTATGCACATTTTCCACAATATTTGCCAGTCTTCTTCAACGGAAGAAGGAAATGAAAGACATTTGCACCCTGTCAGATGAGGTTTCTCCTCCAGGCAGCACTGCGGGAGCAGGACATTCTTGCTAGATTCGCTCCATGTAGGGTCTGATGGTTAAATGTTCTTTGCAAGGAGGATGTGTCTGTGAAGAAGTTCTTTGGCTCCCTTCCAAACCAGCTGTGGTATGATGCGAACAAGCTTCTGCTGGTTCCAGTGGGAGGTGGGCAACACTGAGAGCATCTGAGGAGAAAGGAGCAGAGAAAGGAGCATGTGAGCTTTTTTTTTTTTTTTTCTTTTTAATTGACTCTGCCATTAAAAGGTCAATAGCTTTATGCAACAGAAGTTTGAATAAAATATAACTACCCTTCCAATGCCTCCTCTTCTGACCTTGTTGATGGTCAATGTATTTTTACTGGACTTGAGGTTACAACCATTCTTTTAGCATCCAAGCAGAATCTTCTTATAGTTGGTATTTGAAAAGGTACACTTTGGTGAAATCTGACTGCATGGGAGCCAAACCAAAATTTGAAACTGAATGAGAAAGAGACCACAATGGGGGGGGGAAGACATGGGAAAGCTTTCATAGAAATGGAAAAACAAGGGGGAAAAAAAAAGTGTAGGGAGAAGAGTAGTAAATGCAGGACGAAAAGACAATGCAAAGAAGTACTGGAATGAAAATGGAAGAAAACAATACATTAATGTCTGTTTTTCTAATAGCCTATTCCACAAATAAATGTTATTGTTACAAGGATACATTTTTCAGCATCCAGGTGGTGTCTGCTGAACAGCATGTTAACAGATATTCTTATGTAGAAGCAGTTCCCTCTGTACTTCGCAAACTGCATCCCTTCTGTGAGCACTTGACAGGGCGAGCTCTGCCCGGGGCGCCTGCCCCCAGCGCCGGGCGAGGTGGAGCTGGAGCCGGGCTGACCTCTGCTAACTAACCCCGCTGCTCAGAAAGTCGGCATCAGCAGGCTTCGCCTGGTTCGGGCCGAGCACATCCTCGGGGCTTCTGGTTAGCTCAGGCAGCCTGAACAAGAACCCAGTCATAACACCCCGCAAAAACCCACGTGCAGCAGCCTGTGCCGACCGTACCATATTAGTCGAAACAATTGATTCATGGAGGAACCATCTCAAACCATTCAGTGATGTTCTCCCTATGGGCTTTTAAAGAGGATTCTAAGCCAGCCAGCATCATGGGCAGCTTCTAGTCCTAGCCCACCACAGACTCTAAACCTGGAAGCCAAAGACCCACCACCATATGGGCAAATGGCAGAAGGAAGGTGTAGGAGATGCAGACATTGACTGTGGAGGCTTCACCGGGTACATTCCCTC
>JMFS01029078.1:0-22947 GCA_000699545.1 Podiceps cristatus | reverse complement strand
AGAAGGGAACACGAACAGAAAGTGAACTGAATAAGGAACCTGAACCCCATAGCAATCAATGGCTGACCCTCACTCACACCGGCCATGCCGT
Organism: Podiceps cristatus; assembly: GCA_000699545.1. Lineage (NCBI taxonomy): Eukaryota > Metazoa > Chordata > Aves > Podicipediformes > Podicipedidae > Podiceps > Podiceps cristatus. Next base: position 22,856 of record JMFS01029078.1, on the reverse strand, counting down.
CTATGGTACGGAACACTCTCTGTGGCCAGTTCGGATCAACTCTTCTGGCTGTGCCCTCCCAAGTGTTTGCACCTGCACATCAGCAAAGCTTGGGAAACTGCAAAATGTCCTTGGTCGTTTGGCAGCAGCGAACAGCAGCAGCGTCCTGTCACCATGTTTCACACACTAAATCCAAAACACAGGAGCTGCTGAAGACAAAACTAGCTGCGTCCTGGCTGAAACCAGGACACCTATATATGCTGTAAAGTCAAGGGGCCACAAATCACGTTAAGAATTACTGATGGAATCTGATCACTTGATGTTCTGAATAGTTTTTAAGGAAAACATGCAAAAATTTGACTGGGAGATTTCCAGACCTGAAGTTCAGAAAAGGAACCTCAAAGCAGTTATGGACTTCTTCAGGTCTTACATGCAATTACAGAACAAGGGTAGCACGGAGAGTGGTTTGGTTCTTTTCCGTTCTGTATTTTTATTCCTTGACTCACTTTAAATCTGGTAATTCAGGAAGTATTTTGTGCTCAGAGATCTTTCACCCTTTTACTCAAGTAGAGAGTAATCCCGTATCTCTGCAGTCTCACACATAGTGTATCTTGTATTCTATATGATAATCCTTGTAACCAAACAACAAGATTTTATTGGATTTTTCATTTGTTGCCACTTTTTTCAAATTAAATAGAAATATCAGATGAATTAAATAGAAATATAAAGACTCGGATCTCATTTTATAGTAATTTCTACCTGAAATCTTAACGAAGCAGCTTCCAGCAGATTCTCGAAAGCTCAGGCTGTACTGAGTGGATTTCCTACAGTTCAAGAAAGCACTGGGCTGAGGGCTGAGACACATAGTTATAAAGCCCAGAGTGCAGCTGGAGTAGGACTGGAAAGGAGCTGTCAAAGAAAAGTGTTGGGATTCTTAGAGCCTTACTCTATTCATTCAGCTTGATAAAAAGAAAAGGGTATATTTTATGCCAGCTAATGAGAAATTCTATTGCTCGTGACCACAAAGGTAAGTGCTAAGTGTTTTGTGAGATACTGGATATAAATACAATTCTTTTTATTATTTGTTGACATGTAGCAGAGAAAAGGTTAAACAGAGCTGTACTTATTTTCCTCTACTTATAGTAAGGAATAAAATTGTTATAGGAAATGTTATGTTGTGCTAGCTACTGGAGGTGTTTTTAACAACAGGTTAATAATATTATTAATAATACTGCAGAAACTTCCCCCTTCTCTTAGTTCTATGTGAGTTTAAGACGGAATTTGTGGTAGTATGTTCAGTCTCCTACAAAATGTTGGATTTAATAGGCTCTGAATTAAAAATTAACAATAATTATGTTTTATTTGACTCTTTCTCCTTTTTCTTCTAGGAACAAACATATCTCAAATTGCAGTTCCTAATGAATCATGTGAAGTAATCCTCTGTTCCAGTCCTCATTCTATATGCTATATGATCATCCTGTGACAGTACTCGTGACTTCCTGTAGTCTGTCATCTCTTTAGTACATCTAGACGTGCCATAGTTAAGAATCAGATAAATGGTGATCTTATTGTCCTCAACTGTATGGTTCAAATCAAAGTATGCACTTAGGGGAACCAACTTTTTAAAAGGGTAGACAATAACAGGACAAGGGGGAATGGACTAAAGCTGAAGGAGGGAAGATTTAAATTAGATATTAGGGGGAAGTTTTTTACGGAGAGAGTGGTGAGGTGCTGGAACAGGCTGCCCAGAGAGGTGGTGGATGCCCCATGCCTGGAGGTGTTCAAGGCCAGGTTGGACGGGGCCCTGGGCAACCTCGTGTAGGTCCAGGCCTGGAGGTTGGTGTCCCTGCCTATGGCAGGGGGGGTGGAACTCTGTGATCCTTGGGGTCCCTCCCAACCCAGACCTTTCTATGATTCTATACACTTCAGTCAAGGGAAACATTTGTTGTTAGCCAATTTGACTAGAGGAAATGGTCTATAGTTCCACAAAAAAGACTTTCCATGAGAACATACTCAGCGTTTTGGTTTCTAACCCCATTCTCTACTTCCAATTGAATGTTCTTTCTTTTTACCTCTCTCTCTTTGGAGTCACAATTAAACCAGAAGTTGTTAAGGACTCAAACACTTCTTTTGTTGTCGGAATCTGTTGTGTTTGAAGACCAAGGGTCTGGAATCTATAATGCTTCTCTCATTTGGCTGTACCCGCCAGCTACCTTGACTCTGATGGTATCAGCCTTCTAAAACTGAAGAAGTGTTTTTGCTGTGACTGGAAAATATTTGAGTACGGAGGCAAGTTTCACTGAATGCTGTCGCAAAACCTCAAAAGAGCACAAGAAGAATTTGAACCAAGAGTTCCAGATTAATGTTCCTGTAGGAGCTTTGAACAAGAACTTTGAAAACAATTTCTAGATTGACACCTGGTTTAAAATAAAGCCTTAAACCAAATGAGTTCAGAAAATACATCAGATGTAATGAATTTCACTGCCTAATATGTAGAAAAATGTCAAACCTAGTCAAATCAAAGTGACTATTTGGTATTATCCACAATACTCAATAAAGGAAGCTGAAGCTGTAACTTTGTTCTGTGTCACAAATTTCTCTACTGTAATCCTTTTCCCTTCATGCTTATTCTGTGTTCTGTACCGAATCACTTACCTTTATATAGTTTAAATATTTCAAACATCTTACTATGATTATTTTTAAAGTGATTGCTGAAATAGAAACGAATGTCTCCCAGCACTGTGTATTCCTATCAGACTCTTATAATCAGGATGATCGCTTAATTAGCATGTTTGTTTCCACTAGGGTATACCAATTAAGAGATATAACCACACTGCTGTACATTCCTATTAATGCTTTTCTACATTTAAAGTAAGATCACACATTTCAGCAGGTGTAGCTTTTAACGTTAACAGAAGATTTTTTAAAGAATATAGAGCTATTTTGCCATCTGTTTCTTATGATGTTATTCTTAAATTACAAGAAACTAGACATTAGGTGGAGTTTTTTAGAGTTATCCGAATATTAACTTTAGTTCATAGTTTTCACAAATGCATTCATGCTAATATTTTAATAAAAATACAGCTGACACAAGTAATGATATCTCAAAAATGCTGCTTCCACAGAGGCATCAATCCAAGTTATTTTGCTTTTGTGTGTATACTGTGCTTGGCATTTATGGTAACAACATTTTTCTGAAGAATTCCTATGTTGCATCTTTTGTTTCTCTTTACTCCGGACATAAACATCAGAGCTTGTTTTGCCTCTTCTATTTTTAATGTTAGAAAATATGTTTGCTTCTGCTCATTATGACCTTACTTAAAAAACAAAGAAAGAAAAAAAAAAAAAAAAAAAAAGAAATGCAAAGTTTACATTTATTTCCAGTGAATTTTGAATCAGGAGCAGAGTAATCTAAATTCTTATGCTATCATCATTACTATTAAAATATATTTTGTCACATTCTTATATCTTGATTTAAAATCGCTCTTGTACTGTTCTGGTTCTTTTCTAGAAGGACAAAATTTTGAAAATTAGATTTTTCACACATATTCTGAAGTGTTTGAATACATAAAGTATTCACAAAATTGTTCATTATCAATGTCCATTCTGAAATTTGCAAAGTAACTAACTGAATTTTAGTTGAAAATTGCTTTTAAATATGTGTACATTTTCCTAGTGTAGATCTATAAAGTATGTGCTTGATTTTCAACTAGACTTCTACTAATTGATCTGTGATACACCTAATTAATTCATTTAGAATTATTAAGGCTACAGAAAACACTATTAAAAACTCAATATTGTGAGTCGCAAACACAATTTCTGCAATATCTAGATGTCTTGTGTCTCTCGATTCAAGTCTCAGCCTTAAACAATCGCAGTATTTTATAGTTTCATTTTTTAGCAATTGCAGTGTTGCATTTGCTAGAAGGTTTTTCAAACAATTTTCTTCAGCAATGATAGTTTAGTTAGTGGACAGTTCTGTCCACTCTTCTATTTTTATAAAGGATACAATGTTTATTCAAAGGTAGTGGCAATTTTCACAAATTCACAACTCCATAAGTTGATGTTTCAAGAAGAAACATGAACTAGAGAACTGTGTAATAGAACTGAAGCTTTTCTATATCTGCAATGCTTAGAAAAGCAATTGCATAGTATCATTATCTGTGTGGAACAGAAAATAATGACTTGTAAATATAATTCTGTGGATGTGCTAACACCAGAACAGAAAATAAGAACTCATGTGAATTGGTTTCTCTTTTGCACAATAACTTTAGAATGAAAGAGGCATTCCCTTTCCCAATACCTTTTAATGCATTTCACTCTTTTTATGAAGTACATATATATACTGATGGTTATATAGCTACATTTCTTTAAAGCCTGTCACTTATAAAACTCTGTTTTCACTTACTTTTTTTTGCCAAACTCTAAGCAATAATTTTGGACTAGGAGAAGTTTTCTATGAAAATTGGTTTACACTGATTTCTTCCTGGAAAAAAAAAAAAAAAAAAAAAAAAAAAGAAAAAAAAAGTTTTATAATTTCTCATAACAAAATGGAGTAAACAAAACTGTTTTGTGCAAGAATTTCACTAAAACATCCTAGTACAGTTCTAGAAGCAAAGACTCGTTGTTTGTTGATGGGAATCTAACACCAGGGCATACCTTCTGAGGATCTTGTCACATGTCTGACCTCTCCCCAGACAGGGAGGGATTTTTCTTCTGAAATATCTTTTTGTGAGTGCTCATTAGGCCTTGACAAAAATAGTCAGGTTTATTCCATGAGGTTTCCATATTCATCAGGAGGTCAGTCTCAGAACTTCAAGACCCGGATAAGACTTCACCTACAGATATGCTCGGACACTCTTCTGTCTACCTCCCAGTCCCCGACTCCATACATAAAAGATTTTGGGACGCATTGAAGGAATTTGTATGTATCAAAAATGTTTCACCTTTTACATATTTAATCTAAACAGGCTGGTGATTTCATGGTAATAGTGATTTGAATTGGTATTAGTTTCCAAATTAAGACTCCTAAGTGTAGGTGTCTTCTGGTAAGTATCCACGTGTGCAGTAAGTGATTGACCTTCAGTTAATGGAATTAATGGGGATCTGAGGCTCAGCTCAGTTGCTTAAACATAGTCAGTTAGTGCCAACGGAGGCATTCCAGGATATCCCAGCCAGCATCCAAATCCTGCAACCACAAAGCTATGAACCTCTTTTAAATCCTCTGTCACTTCTGTCATCCCCGTATCAAGTACTGTAGGGCATTTCAGCTGGCAGTTGAATGGTGCCTCTGGTCTTTATGTGTGTCAGAGCATGAAGAGTGACTCAGTTCATTCTAAAGCAGACGCCAAGCAGCAGCCAATTTAAGCTCAGGCTTACCCTTATTCTTGGTTTCTACTTCTCCAGGATACATTGTCATGCAAATAATTCTGTTTTAAACAACAGGCATAGAATCTTCTATAATTACGCCTCATTCAATTGCTATTCATCATGTCAAACACAGGCCAAAAAATGTAGGATAACAGACGCTAAATGGGAAAGAGCCAGTTTACATTTTCTAGAAAGAATTAATTCAACAGCATGCAAAGAAAAAAAAAAAAAAAAAAAGATGAAAAACCGTCATGCTTGCATATGAAAGAAAACATTATGAGTTTATGAGTGATAATTTTTGTCTGTAAAAACTTGGGAATGATTTCCAAATGAAATTCATAATGAAAATGAGACAGGAAGATGGTCTTTTTGTGCCACTAAAAATCTGATGATTTCAAGGTGAATCTTACTCTGAAGGTCTCAGAACTCATACATGTCACAGGCTTAACAAAAAAACCCAAACCACACTGAAAAGGCACACTGGACCACAGAATAGCCACCAGTGTGCATTAATATGTAGGGAACAAAAACAAGCGCCTTCTTTTCATGAATGAGATGAGGATCTGAGATCTGCAGTTTCAGTTTCTCATGAGTGATTCTTGTCATCACAAAATTTTTGAGATGGATAGACTCACTTTGAGCAGAAATCAAGTATGGAATGTGAGACAACTTTTCCAGCTAAAGACTGAAACCTGAAGACTTTGGTAGAAGGTTCAGTGTGGACAAATTTTGTTGGAAAATTCTCCAATCTTCCTTACCGAACACTGCTCTGACTTTGCTCTCATAAAAAGCCCTGGTCTTGTCACTGTTACTAGCGATTCCTAAGGAATCATTGTTTAAAGGTAGGCTAAAACCAGAAAATATAAAAGGACAAAAGTTTTCGAGAACAGAATTTCTCCCAAACTGCGCAAGATTTCTGTATTTTTACCAATAAACACCTGAATAAGGATCACAATTCCGATTGACAACAAATGCTGTGCTAGGGTATGTGATGATATTGTTCTGAAAAGTCACTTCTAGTCACTGTTGTTCTGCATGAAGTCATAGTCAATGTTTCAGTATGGATTTGTAACCTGAGATCAAATATTCACAGGATACAAGGATGACCTATCTGTGTAATTGCCACTTCTAAGAATGGAAAACTGACACAATGTGTCTCAAGCCCTGATTGTATTCTCTAAGCAATGCAATAATAAATAAAAGTTTTTCCTGAGTATGTGTAGAGCTGTTGATCTAAAATAGTAAAAATACTGAAATAATCCCACAAATCTATGAGCAAGGTTTTGAATTATGAAAATGTCTGTTTAATTATGAGGAGTGTTCAGGAATTATTTTGTGTCACCTTTTACTGACTTTGCTTTTGGATACCTTTGATTTAATGTTAGGATTAGGATTAGGATTAGGATTAGGATTAGGATTAAGAGAGAGGCAAAAACCAGACGTGCAGCTGGAGTGGGGCTAGAAAAGAGGCTAAAAAAAGAAATTGTAGTGTGTAGAGAACTTTGCTGTGAGACACTTTGCCTGGGGGCCTTGCCTAAGGCTCAGTCTATGTTTAGACTTAAGATTTATATTGAGGATGGAATTAGGTTTAGGACTAGGTTTGACAGAGAGAGAAAGCCAGGAAGTGCATCTAAGGCAGAGTTGAAAAGGAGAACTTCCTCCAGCACTTTTAAAACAATTCAGACTATCTTGTCTTACCTTTTTAACATAAATTAATAAAGAGTTATTTTTATCCTCTTGCTATCCCAAAACATCCATCAAGTATTCATCTTTTATTTTAATTCAGTTCAGAATTCACATGCTGATGCTTCTCAATATATTTAAAACTGCTTGTTGGTTTTAAAAGTTTACCATCATTATCTCCAACATTTACATCTGAGTTGCAGCAGTTTACCTTAAAGGTTAGTTTGATTTGGCTTTCTAGGTAACTTTGTTTTCTATAATTTTTTTTTTTTCCATCTGTCAAGGATGGAAATACATGAATATCTACCCAGCTGGAACATTTCAGCATTTCAAGCAAAAGATGAGGAGGCAGAAGAGGAAGAAAAATAGATGGAACTGGACCAAGAAAGAGGTTATTCATAGTAAGAAGATTCCTATTTAGAATCTATGTATAACTATGATTCTCACACCAGCTGTTAAATATTTTGTTTCTCATTTGAATTTGGCTTCTTGGTTTCAGCTTCTAGGCACTGGCTCTAGGTATAACAAAATGAAATGCCTTCATCTACTAAATTAAGGAACCTGTTGATCCCTCCTATTTGCTTCCCATGGAAATACAGCTACACCGTAAGCAGCTTACACTCCATCTTGTTCTTACAAGCAATTAAGTCTCCTTTTCAAAAGCTTTAAGAATTCTATCATTCACAAAGATTTTTTGGTGGCATTTCACTGAATTCTGTGCAAATGGTTAAATTTTGCAACATTATTTTAAAAAGTGGGAGTATAAGACTTGTAAATGACATTCCAGTATTGAACCTCTCTAAATGTTATAACAAAGAGAAATCCAATATCTCGCTTCTGCTTTTCCTATTATTCTTTTTGCTACAGCATAGAATCATAGAATGTTTTGGGTTGGAAGGGACCGCTAGCAGTCAGCTAGTCCAACCCCCCTGCAGTGAGCAGGGACACCATTGCCAGATCGGGTTGCTCAGAGCCCCGTCCAACCTGGGCTTGAATGTTTCCAGGGATGGGGCCTCCACCACCTCTCTGGGCAACCCCTTCCAGTGTTTCACCACCCACGTAAAGAATTTCCACGTAATTCTTTACCACGTAATTCTTTACCACGTAACGAATTTCCTCCTTATATCCAGCCTAAACCTGCCCTGTTTTAGTTTAAAACCATTATCCCTTGTCCTGTCACTGACAATAAACATTGTTTGTCCACTACAGCTCTTACATCCTCTCTAGAATCTTTATTTTCATTATACAGTCCTACCTTCCATATTAATTTCCTGCACTGCTTGCTACAAGACATTTGGCTTTTCATTTGATTCTGTTGATCTGGTTTTGTGTAAGTGGGCCTATCTTACTCAGAAATCATACATCAAGCCTGTTTCCATGTCTTCATCTTTATTACTCATTGCTCCAGTCTTCATAACATCCATAAAATTCATGGGTCCCAAGGGGGTTTTTTTTTTTTTTTTTTTTTTAATGGTGGACCATTGCTAAGAATGTTGCATAAAAGTTGAATGTCAAATAAAGTAATCCACATCAAGCTCCATTGGAAACACATATTTAGTGGTCATTCCCAGGTGACATATACTCCCTTGTGATCCATCTGTTAGATCAATTTCTTATCTGGACTATTGCTATGGTGTAATGTTAATCAGAGTTCTGGCCTACACTATGCATATGGAATCACAGAATGACTTGGGTTCCAAGAGGCCTTTAAAGATCATCTAGTCCAACCCCCCTGCCATGGGCAGGATTGCCTTTCTACTAGACCAGGTTGCTCAGAGCCCTGTCCAGCCTGGCCTTGAACACTTCCAGGGATGGGGCAGCCACAGCTTCTCTGGGCAACCACCCTCATAGTGTAGAAGACAGACTCAGACCACAATATTCCTATCATGGTCTGAGTAGAAGACATCTGTGTATTTACCTTTTCAGCCAAATTTATTATCTAATCGAACATTAGAATAAGGTTTATTTGACTAGATCTAATGTATGTAAAACCATTTTGGTTGGTATCAATTGCATTCCTATCACTGAATTTCTTATCAATGAATTTTATACCAGCATTTCCATTATTGCTTAGGACTGATATAAGGCTTACCAGCTACCGAATATGGCAGATTAACATTTCTTCAAGCTGCTGGAATTTTCTTGTTTGGAGATTTATTAAAATGAACATCAGAGGAACAGACATTTTCTCAGCCAGTTTTTAAGGACCCTTGAACATGATCTTAATTGAATATATTTATTCATGGTAGATGATGCTTGAAGTTTAGCAGTATGCAGTGCAGTGATTTTTCACCAGTTTTATATCCTAAAATGTAAAATACACTCTCACGCTTTTTCTGAGAATTGAAGTCACTACCTTGCAGGAGACAAGACACAGGCATCAGGTCCTCTCAGCAGGAGCCAGGCTCCGTTGCTGTCACAGAGATGAGAATTTAACTTGGACTTGTTTAAGACAACAGTTTTAACTTACTCTGGAAGAATCTCTGGAAACAACAGGGAGTCTCAGTTTTTCAACAGTATCTTGTTTCACTATTGCCATTTTGCTGAGTTTGGAACCATAATTTCACTTTTTTTTTCCCTACTTTGTTCTTTGTGAATTGTTAATAGACAGTGCCTAACATCTTTCTCAGTCACTACCAGGCTAGTTTATACTTCATTGTTCTCATTTCACTTCTTTCTTGGTTGGTATACTAAGCAGGAGTACTTAATATTTTCTTTTTCATTTACTGAATAACTAATATTAATAATTTCATCATATCTAGCTTGCAATAAATATCGCTCTTAGGTAGTTCTCACAGCCACATAATTAGTCTAGTATCCGTATGTTCCAGTATCAGTTTTCAGAATTTCATTTTTTCTAATTATTGTTTTAGTAGCTATTATCTGTTTTCCTCTATGTTTCTCAAATAATTATGAGAAATATAAGTATATAATTTTTATGGTCATATCATGTCTTATATATAATATACAAAAATTTTAATATGAAATAATATATATAGCATCATATATATTTCTTGTTTCCTTTTTTGTCTCCTGTTTTACTCTATTCACCTGGTGAAACATTTTTCTTCATAATTATGGAACCTTTAATTTTTGGGTACTAATTCATTCTTTTTAAAAGCTCACTATTTTAATTCATATTTCTCTCATAATCTATCATCTTCTAATTCCTTACAGACAATACCTATCATACTTTTTTCTTCTTTAAAAATGAACCTATTTACATACCCTTCAGAGGGTCTTGAATGCTGAAATGTGATTCATATCAAAACACTGGTGCTGTTAATAGAATGAGCTCTTAGCTTCTTTCCTCTGGGGTACAGGTCCCAAGATCACCTAAAGGTGTCCTCTCTGATGAAACCCCCCAAAAGGCATTTTAGCAGTTACAGTGAGGGAAAGATGTTTTCCTGTTTTTGTAAGTTTAAATGCACAATAGTAAATAAGTTACACTCTGGCTTCTCCATTACATAATGCAGACCTAAGTGCAAGGGCTTCACACCTCCTAGTTTTGCAAAAAATCTAAGTGCTTGAATATATTTCCAAGTGTTGGTAAATTTGAGAGAGAGGAAAAAAAAAAAAAAAAAAAACTGTAAAGAGTGGCACTGATTAGACTAGCTGGATTTATGAATAATTTTTTTGGTTTTGCAAAACTAAGTAATGTTACCCTATTTGTCAATGCATTGTCAACTGAGAAAAAAGGGGGAAAAAATAACATAGACTGCCCTCTATGTCATATTTAAAAGGCTGATCTGAGGTATACATCCTAAAGATGGTAAATCAGTTTAGTTTTTGAGAGGTACTATATGTGTACTGTTGAATAATTAGTTTACATTTTGTTTAAATAATAAAGAAATCTCTTTTACATAGGTTTGTGCAGATATATTTAGACCAGAATACATAACCTTGAAGGTTTTTTAGTAAAAAGTAATCAAGCTGTAACATTCAGATCATTTTCTCTACTGAATTGATGGATCAGTAGATAAAGCTTCAATTACAGTCATAGAACTGTAATTTTAATTGGAAAATTGCATAGGCAGTGTTCACTATGACCAGAAAAAATTGGACTAATGAAAGCAACAACTAAGTCATTTTTGAAATTATGCACATGTATTAATTATAGCAAGAAAACATCTTTTAAATGATAGCTGTTAAAATGCCTTTCAGGGGCTGCATTAGAAAGGGAACCTTTAGATGGTCTGGGGAAGTATAACCTAGAGGAAGGAAGGTAACAGGCCCATATTCTGGGTTGTATCTCTCTATTAGTTGACACGGGAATTTTAGTAATACCAACTAGTGAGTATCAAGGTGCTTTGCAAATTTATGAGAGCAGAGCCTTCATAATACCTTACTGCAATAATGATTGTTTAACACTGTACGAGTAGCAAATGGTTTAGACTTTCCAAAAATGTCTAAGGGATTCATAAACCAACTCCCATAAAAATTGATGCCCCTTTGAAAAATATCCAGCATAGTAGGTAGCATTATGTCTTTAGATCACACTGAATTTTTAGGGAAAAAAAATGACTAGCACTCAAAAAAGCAAGATGCCCTCCTTTGAGATATGGATTGATTACCTATGCTAACAGTTTTAGCATAGCCCACTTGTAATTTATAGTACCAGCTACATTAAGATGGTTTGCAGTCTTCCAGAAACCACTTTTGTAGTTTGAGCACCTACATTAAAAATTTCAAGCACAGGAAACTGTAAATGTTGGCAACTCGATTTAAAATTGTAAAAGATACAAGTGAATCTGGTGACCTCACTAGATATAATCCCTCAGTACAAATTACAGTGGCTTTGGTGAAACAGTTATACACATGCATTCTAAATTGTATAATATTGATATAACTCAAATGAGACTCCAAAACTTAAGAGTCTGGCAGGATAGATGAAAATAAGCTGACATTTAGAGACGTATGGTATTTCCATTTGGAAGCCTTTATGTTTTAGGAATATTTTGATTTAGGAAAAAAATCTAAAGTACAAACAGAAGATAAATTAAAGGTGGCAAATGACACTTAAAATGGGGAAGCCAGATGAGAATTTCTGTCTTCCAAGGAGAGAGGTTCTAAGGAACCCTTAGCAGTATCTCCCTGTTGATAACATGTTAGCTTTATAGTCAATGCTATGAAGTGAGATGGCTGGTCAGCTCCTCATTTTCTCCTCCTGCACAGGTTGGGGTGGTATCTAGCTTTCTGAACAGAAAATAAAATAAGACTGTGATCCACAGAGCACTTAGCTCCTTTTGGTCCATTTTTACCAATGTAATCAATAGGTGTTACGGATTTTTGTGTACTTGCTCTTCAGTACACAAAGAATGCCAGCAGCATAGTGTAGACAGTAAGTTAATGATAATTATAGCAGGAAAGGAGTTTAATACTGGAAAGTTCCTGGGAAGGAGGTTCCATTTTAATACACAAACACTTCCGGACAGATGTTCAGGAGATATGGACTGGTAAGTGACATGTTTTCCATACTAAAAATGTGAAGAATGAATTCCTTATGTTTTTGTAGCAAGAGAAGGAAGCTGCATATTTTTGTAAGTGTGTGTGAAAGCAGCTTCTTTCTGCATGCTTCTCATTCCAGTTCTGTTCACTTATCGTTTATGACAATAAACATAACGGACTTTGTAGGCTTATAATTTCTTTTTTATTATTCTTTTTGCTGCATCCTGAAGTTCACGAAGGTTCTCTTGGAAGTGTAGTATTTGCACTTTTCATTTTCTTTTCCCCTTTTCCTCAACCTAACAGTTCTACCTCTGTTCCCTGTAATATGCTAGAATTGCTCTGAGTACGGCTTTGTCATAGGAACTCTTCCCCTACTTATTGTGTAAACATGAAACAAACAAACAAAAAAAACTAGGAAAGAAAGTATGATTTACACTTTAGACATCTAGAACTGCCTAGTAAAAAAGGATTTATCCCCATCTTCATGAGAATGTTCTAACATACTGTTAGATAAGTCACCTAGAACTTTATTTTCACAAGGATGTTATTTTTAGTGTCCACAGAGATTTCATACAATATTCTCAGAAACACTCTGTTTCTACATCTGCTAGTGAATTGCACACAAGTAGAGCTTTACATAAATAATGCTGTGATGTAGTAAGTTGTCTAACAAATCAGGCCATCTTCAGTTGGACATCCAAAATGACTGTAACCTTTTGAAAAAAGGATGCATGAATCTTACCTCCCTGTCTATTAAATGGGAATAATAACATTTCATGTCACAAAAATACTAAGATGATGAATAAATTATTCCTTTGGCATATTCAAATACTATAGCAGTAAGTGTCATAGAAAAACTCATGAGAATATCAATAATTCTGTATTCAGAGGCTCAATTAAATGGTATGCAGTAAACAAAGCATTGTGCCAAACCCTGAACAAAGAGAGTAGAATGAAATACTGAACTGTTTCCCATTTGCTGAGCATAAGCCTTCCCAAGCAATGAACAAAGCTGGGAGTTGATCAAAAATAGTATAGTGTTTAATGAACAGAAGAGGTATATCCTAAATTAAGTCTTATCAGCACTAATTCTGGTATTTCCTAAATTTGGAGCTCTTGGCTTTTAACCCTAATTGTCTTTAATATATTTGTGGATGGATGCATACTATTAAAGACAATCTTAAAAGCTTCAGTCAGTGGGGTCCTATTGTACAAGGCTGTACAAAAACACTAAGAGACAATGACTGCCCTTAAGTAGTTTTCTGTATAAATAGGTGCTTTTTTTTTTTTTTTTTTTTTGAGAGTGCTTTATGTGTTTTGGGTTGTTTGGAACAAGAACAATGGGGCTTTTTCTCCCCGCTAACCCTTTCAAAGTGGCATGGAGATGAGGGCAGCCAAGTGTCTCCAAAAACAGCTACCCAAAGAATTGGCTTATGGTGGGGTTCTCAGCCAGAGGTCAGGGAGTTACAGCCACCCTGCCCTTCTCATGTTGCTGAAAGGGAAATGAGTCTCCTCCTAGATAGACGGGGCAGGCTCCTGGCTATGAGAGAGAAGGTTCTGGTATAGAAAAGATTGTGTTTGCCTGAGCTATAAACAATTGAATCACACATGTTTTATTGCAGGCGTTTTAACACTGCTGGAGAAAATATTTTCTGTAGGATTAGCAAATCTCCACCTCGCCTTTCTAGACAGCCCTTAGCCCAGTATTTTCTGCACACAAACTGAGCAGTCTTATTCTTGCTGATTGATTTTCAAATTGATATTGACTTTCCAATTCACATTCACCTCACTGAGTACCTTCCATTCATCCATCTATCGTATTTCTTGCATGCTCATCACTGTAGCTTGTCAAGGTCTTACATAAATCATCTGAGGCATAATCATATGTCAGATACCTATGCAAATGATTATTCTGTTTGCCAGTCCCTATAATCTAGTAACTTTCAAAAGCACAAAACCTGTAATCCCTTCCTCTCTCTCAGCACTTTGCTGTATGATCTATTCATCCAGATCTATTTGTTTATTTTAACCTTCCTGTTTTCTTTACTGAGATTAAAATTCACACTTCAGCTGAAAAACAGCTAATGGACATATACAACAGTTCTCATGAAACCCAAAGTAAGGAATTTCATCCCTGTGAAAACACCGTGTGTTACAATACTGTACTGCAGAGCAGTATATAGAACAGTGCATGTTGGTTGAATTTATTTAATTCAGCTTAACATGTTTTTGGAAAACAAACAAACAAACAAACAAACAAACAAACAAACAAAAAACCAAACCTCCCCACTTCTATTCCAGGCTTTCAGTTCCTAATATTTTTTTCTGTAAGAGTGAATTAAACTGTCAATAAAAAGCATGCAATAATATTGCAGTATGTGTAGTAAATTGTTGTAAATTTAATTTTCAAGAAGAAAATGTTAAAAATACATGAAAAAACTCTATGATTTACTTGAATCATGGGGCATCTTTTACATTAGAATTACTGGAAAAAAAAAAAAAAAATAGAATTCAATATTTCTTGATGTGGAAGAATTTTCCTGGGCAGTTTTTCTGTTTAAGAAATTGATAAATAAAATAAAATAAAATCAGCGTAATTTGAAAAAGTGACTCTTTAAGAAAAACATCTCCTTTGTTCTCAGCATGATAGGTAACCATGAATACTTGGTCCTTTATCTGTTCCTTTTAACAAAGTAAGTGCTATATTTTAATACAGATTACAATGTCATTCCTTTCTTTTGGAGAAAAGAGAACTGTGGCACAATGATTCACTTTGCACATCTTCATTGAAATTGTTACAACAAATTGTTTATGGTTCAAATTTTTATTAGTATATATTTTAAATTATTCTCCTGAGCCAGCAAGTACTTGTGAGTATTTTCCATTACAATGAAATTTAATAATTGTTTCAGAAAACCCAGTGAACTTTTTACAAACAGGGACAAAGACCCACATATGTGAAAGTGTCTGGGCTTTCATATTTTTGTTCAAATGCTGTCATGTTCTCTTATCCTTATAAAGGGAGCACATCTGAAAAATAAAGTAAGCTATAGCAATGGTAGTTGTACTAGTCATCATAAAATGTAATTATAATTGCTCTTCAATAGTCACATAACTTTGAGAAAAATGGTAGTAAGACAGAAAGGAAAAGGAGAGAAAACACAACAGATTTACTTAATTATTTTCATTGCCAGATTTTCTAATATATAGGGACTAACAAGAAGTGACTAAAGTAGCTACAGATGTCCTGAAACTGATTCTTTGGTCAGAAAATGAAAGCCCAAAAGTCACATTAATTTTTAACTATTTCAAGTCAAGTTTGTAACAAAAAGTGGCTACATTTTTTTGCCATCAAATAACAGTTTCATAAACCAATAACAGAATACTTGAAAAATTGCCAAAGATCTTCTTTTCCATCACAGATAGAAATACCAAATTTGATACGTATTTTTTGTTTCAAATAAAGGTAGAACCATTCTTATGTTTTGTACGTAACAATCCCTCTCTTAAGAGAATGCCTGGAGGATGCTGATTGCCTGGGTCTTAGGGGTAAGGTAATAAGCCAATGTCTAATCACCAACTGCTACAGCAACAAAATGGTCACAGCTCTCCTATGTCATTTGCCTTTCACGAGTCCTTAAAATTAGGCTGGGCCATGCTTCTGCCACTCTTGGATAGTCTGGAAGGTGTGGGAAAGCTGCTTCCACTATAGAAGAGGAGAACTGGGGGAGGATGGAGAGGGACCATCCTAGGAGGGACGGTTTCTGGTCTCTGTCCTGGGAATTATCCCCCTACTGCCCGTTGCCAGCAAAAACAGGAATCAATGGGAAGAAAAACCTGCCCTGTGTGACACCTCTATTTTAGCTCTATTTTTTTCTCTCTTCATTTCTGTAGTGGAATCGACCCCGACTTAGCTTTTCATCCTAAAGCAGCAAAATTCAATTTTTCCTACAAGTCTGACAAGTTTTAACCCAGACACTGAGAAAGGAACTGTCACTCCAGGAACTGAAGGGACAAAAGTCTCAGACATTTCCTCTTAGAGCTGTTTCTCCTAGGAGAGCCTTTAGCTTGCCATCCACTCAGCAGCCTGATCTTCCCATTCTCCTTTCAAGGCATGTAATTTCTCTTGTACATTATACAGGGAGTATATAAGCCTTCACAAGGGTCTTGGGTCCTACTTCAAGTTAGATACTTTCATCCTTAAGTAGACCTCATTTCTACAGACTAGCTCTAGCAAAATAAACCACTAACAGAAATAGTGTTCTTATGGCAGCCATGTTTATCTGTAACTTCTAAAAAAAGTATTCATTCAACTATAATCGGTTCTACCTGACTACCCAGTGGGACTTCTCTAAGGGCGTGCTTTAGGCTCTGCAAGATCAGGACTCACACCCTCAGAAAATGAGTGAAATTCTTACACTGATGACACAGGGCATTTTTTGGATAATATTTTGCCAGTTACAAGGTCAAGTATTTTTATTTCTGTCTTGGTACATTTTTAATGTTTGTCACTGCCCTTCCAGTTGAAGGACATGGCTTTGATGATTTTGCTAAACACGTAAGGTAGGTGCAGCTTTTGATATATGGTATTCTCGTATATAGTGAATTTATCAATATTCAGTTTGCATTTCTGAAATGCAGTATCACAGATACTGACAAATGACTGATTAGTTTTGACAGAGGAAAATGAAGTATACTTGACATAAAGTGTCTATACTGCACTGTCAATACTTTTCTGTGTAGCTGGGCAGATAATTTATCTATCTAATTTCAACCTTACTCATTTATTTCCTGTTTACAATTATAAATAAACTTCAAATGTTCCTCTTTGCTTCACTTCACCTTGCTCTGCTCTTTCCTTTGCTACCCTGACATATTCTGCACGGCCCTTTTTGAAATACATGTTCAGTAACACTCAGAATTTTATAACCTCCAAAATATTTTTTCCCAAATACAATGAGAAATGGAGAACATTTTTTAAACTCCCAAATATTCAGCATTTCATGAATAAAGAAAAAAAAACAATGCTTAACAAAAAATGTTTGCAATATCTCTAAGAATCCTAATTAAAGCAGCAAAAAGATTTGTATTGTACACATGAGTGCAGAGATAGGTTCAGCGGGATGTTAGATACCTATATATTTGCAACACACAAATGTGAATCAATTTTAAGTTAGTAAAACTCTTTTAATAGATAAACATTAGCATTGTTTTGCCCGATATTAAACAGACTGTTTATGATAATGCATTTGTCACGAGGTTTCATCCAATATTAATAGGTAATGAGTGTGTGGGGACTAGAAACTGAAAGTACATTGTATTTCTCTCTGAAATTTCCAAGCTTTTGCAGTAACAGTGCCTCAGACCTTGTTTTATTGGCAAGTTCTGTTGCGGAGCATAATTAAATCAATCAGTAACTGGACATGACACCATGTTCTGGTAAGTTTCAAGTTGAGGAAATTTAAATTGACTACAAACTATTTTGCAGAAAAAGAGAAAAATCAAGCTTTCCTAAGGACGTAACTCTCACAGTCTCAAAAGTTATCACTAAGTTTACTTTGGGTATGGATGGCTGCATCTGTAATGGTTTAGCAGCTTCAAAAAAGATCCTAAAGGTTAGATTTCTGGCCACAATGTTCTTCCTTTCCTTCCTTTCTAAATTTTTTTTAATTAGTGTATTTTTTTTCTTTTTTTTTTTTCATGTGTATCATCTTTCACGAGGCATTGCTTGGGTATGATACAAGAAGATTTAAATGCAGAACTGCCACTAAGTTAATGGGAACTGTCAACTAAATCTAAAGCATAACATTGAGAGTCTAAGTATCTAAGCATACCTTCAAGTGCTTCCATATGGTGGAAAAACCTCCCTGAACCTGGGTAATAATTAAATTTGTACAATATAGTGTTAGAAAAATCCAGGTAGCGATTTGTTGCTTTATATACAACATCATTATCCCAGGCAGAATGAGTGTGTTTGCCTGTTCTCTTGGGACCAGAGTTTTAAGATCAAGTCTGAGCATTCAGCTTTCCTAGGTAAAGAGAGCTCATGTATAATTGATGTTGATAACATTAAATGAAGCACTCATTGTCTCTTTTTTTTAACTACCTGACTTCAGAGTTACTTTGACTACAAACAACGAGAAAATCAAGCAACCAGCTCCCCTAGATTGGTTAATTTCTTCAAAGAAGGATGCGAATGGAAAAGAAAAGGCACTTCCAGCAGCATTAGCAAATCTAATATATGTTGTCAGCAACAAGAAAGAGAAATTTGACAAAATGAAAGCTTTTTCACTGGAAAAGCAAAAATTCCCATATATTCCAGAAAAATAGTCCTAAGAAATTGAGTCTTTTATGCATGCGCTGCAAAGATGGTCAATAATTCTACAGTAAGACTGATACGCTCTTGCCATAACAAAATTACTGAAGTGTGCAGTCGATTTGAATTTCTGTGAAAATCAAATAAATACCTACATTCTTCTTTGTTGGATAAATATTGCAGGACATCGGGTAAAAATGTATGCCTGACAGCCCTAAAGAAAGGTCAGTTTGTATTAATTGCTATGATTCAAAAACTTTTTTGAAATAGTCAAAAAGTTATCTTTGACAGATTTTAAGGAAGAATTCTGTTTTGCTATTTTTTTAAACAATTTTTAGCTTAGAAACTATAGTATAATCATTGGTAATAAAATATTTCAGAATTATTTTTATTTTGTCACAAAACCTCTTTTTACTTTTTATTACAATTCAATGAGAAAATGTTACAAAATCTTCCTGTTTTCATCAGATGGAAAACTGAATCTAAACTAAAAGCATTCTCAAAATTATAACAACACCTTCAGATCAGTGAAGCATTTCCAGTCACTATTGATGCTGAACTGATAAATATACATTTTCAGCTGTAAACTAACTTAAGCATTTTTCAATTTGAAACTGTGCTAAGTCCAAAGGGACAGGAAGAATGAAGTTGTTTGGACATATCACAGCACGAAATTAAATATGAGGAAGCCTCTTCAGATTTCCATGCAAATGGAACTATTAAACAGAAAATCATTAAGGAAGCTTCTTTGCCCGGTGATTCCTACTTGAATACTAAAAAGAGCAAATTTAAACTGTTTAATTTCTTACGCATCTCTACATACCTCATAGCGTACAAGTAAATCTTACATCTTTTTGTACTGCAGAGAATTCCTGTTAATTACACATAGTTCAGGTGTTAACTAAAGTATTTTAGTGCTTCGTTTTTACTATAAAGAGTCTCTGACTACATACATTTCAATGGACTGACTACTAAACTACAAGTAATGAAGCCTTCAATGAAAACTAGAAGTCTAGAGGTAAGATAGAGACAAATAGCAAAGAAAAAGAAAATAACAAGAGAAAAAAAAAAAAAAAAAAGATGGCAAATTAAAGAATAAGCAAGCAAACAAAAAATTCTGGTCACTTATTGAAAACTTTGGAATCTGTAAATAGGAAGTTAAACTTCAAACTCTTTGATGATTATCAAATACCAAGGCAGGAAAGTTGCCACTCAAGACACCACAACAGAATTAATATATTCTCAGCTGTAATGAATAATACTTTCAATTAGATCAAATGGAACAGCTGGCAAAAGAATGGACAGTGTTTTGAGAAAAGTTTTTCTTTAAATTGCCTTTTCTTTCAATTATACCAATAGATTTAATAAAAAAAAATACTACTTCCACCTCTAGATTTTGCCTGACTCTGTTCTTTGACTACCACAGCTACAAAAGCACTGCTATTACTAAAGGATAACAGTCAGAAATGTGAGCCAAGACTCCCATATTTCCAGTGGTACCATTTATAAATATAATATGAAGCACAAGATATTAAAAATGCAACTATACGAGAAGTTTAGAAAATCAGTTTTATTTAAATGTAAATTAACAAACTCTCCTTTCCTCCAATCTAACAGAATTGCATAATCCGCTGATTTTAATTAAGATGGGAAAACTGTTTTGATAAAATAAGAAATGACCCCAACATGCACCCAAAACTTAAAATGAAACTACATTTGAAGTGAATAGAAGAAAAAAATAAATGATTGCTGAAGTTAACTTTTCTTCTATGCTGTTTTTATTCCTTTTTTCCCTTTTCTTTTTTTTTTTTTTTCTTTTTTCTCCCCCTTTTTTCTTTTACTTTTGGCATTTATGAACTGGAAAGCCCAAACTTCACTAAATCTCTCCTTTTATAAGCAAGAATCTTAACAACATTTAAAAACATGGAGGCATTTGTTGTAAGTAAAGAATGGGTTTGAATGTTTTAAATGAACATTTCATTCAAAATTACACTTAGCACATACAGTTGAAGTTACACACTGAAAATTTCTTCTTGATTTTTACTTTGTGTCTAGTATAAAGAACAACCACAAAATCTAATTGATATCACTAGACATGGCTTAGAAACTACAAGTTTTTTTTCTGGGTATTGTTCAGAGGTATGAAAATCATGCCGGAGCAACAGTAAAAATGTCCCTTGAATGACCTGAGTATAAAAAAACAACCAATAAAAAACAATCAAACAAATTAACAAAACCCCCAAAACCCCAAAGACACACTGCACTGTGAACCAGCCCTTTGTGTTTTAAAAACTCAAATAATCAGGAAGGTGAAAAGCAACACATGGTAGTTGATAAGCTACCCAAGACTACACAGAATATCAGCAAAATTGTGTCAACACAGTTATCACAGCAAAGCTGAACGACACCCTGATATCACCGGGGCTCCAGCAGTCAGACTTCTTGATTATCAAGCTCTTAATATTATTATTATCTTAATTGTGGACCCCTGGCTGCAAGGGTATTGTAGACCATGAACATCTTCACTGCTGTTGTTCCTCAGGCCTTTCAATTTTCCTGTGGAAGTTTAGCTTTAAACTTCAATGGGTTGTGCATTTTTTTCACTCAGAAAATCAGTCCATGACAGAAAACAGCTACTTAAAATATTTTTTGAGGATAATGGCCAGAGAGACAATGGCATTCCCCCTACTCGGATATGTCACAATCTGACGGCTCAGAAAGGAATATAAACTTTTTCTTTTGCCTTGTATACACTTCATGTCAGAACACATGTATTTTCTTAGAAGGATTAAATACTACATTTTGAAGAAATATGTGGGATAACAAACTATTTCCTCAATGAGTCCATCAGTAGAAAGAGGCCTGGACGTTAAAGACATGCATAGATGCATAACTTGTAATTACAGAGGATAATATTCTCCACCTATCACAAGAAGGAGAAATGTAGATCTTTTACTTTCCTAACATATCCATGAGCAGTGAAATCCTAGAAACATGAATTACCAGGGGTGAAGTACAGAGGTTTTACTGAAAATACACCCACCCAAGTAGCTTGTACTTTTACATATTGTGGTATGTACTAGCTGGTAATTGATTTAATGATCCATTTGCATAAGATCTAAAACAAGCATCAGATGACTACCTACTTTAGAAAATGACTACAGTATCAAACTTACAGATTACGCTAGTGGTAGCTACAGTATAATGCAACTATTGTCCTATATAAATCTGTTAAAGCCTTAATCGCCGCATCAGCCTATTTCTATCATTAGTTGTCTCTGTCAAGTCAATATCCTCATCTCAATTTAAATCTCCCCTAGAATTAGTCAATTGATTGTAATACCAAAAACACCCTTCAAAAGTAATTGAAGAAGCTGTACTTAATTTTCATGTCTTCTGAAAAACATAAAAGTATGCTGGGTTTCTGGTTTTCAGGAATCTGTTTTCTTTGTATTGAACTTTGCCCTTTGAAGATCTCTCTAAAAATGTTTCCCAGGGAAATATGTCTTCTGAAAAATGGGAATACAGCACGTCCTTCTACAATGTCTGTAGTCTCTCCAGCACTCAGTGATGTGTATCCAAATCTAACACTCATTCGGTACAGGCACTGATGTATTTGCAGTTCTCTACAGCAGCTGCTGACACATAACCAGTTATTTCACAATGAAACCTATAATAACTGTTTCTTTCCCAGTGAAACTTTGTCAAAACTGGCACTTAGATACTATGATTGCTGTTGTACAAATAGCTGAGAGAGGGAAAAATAGCCTGAGCACTACACTCATTCTTCTGTAGAAGTATATGTGCAAAACCATGAATGGCTAAAAATCATGGTAGTTTCTCACATATTTCAATTTTCTTTTTAAATCTTGAGCAGTGTAAAATTTGCATTATTTTACAGTTCAGTCTGTCTTTTCAGGTCTAGTACCAAATGACTCTTCTCTTAAAAGAAACATAAGTAGATTTTAACTATTTGTAACAAGTATATATCACCATAAGCATATATACATACATATATATTTTAATTAAATGCTTGTCCTGGTTTCAGCCAGGACGGAGC